>QFFB01002032.1:0-31354 GCA_003316465.1 Ramaria cf. rubripermanens | reverse complement strand
TTGTCCAGTGCTGCTAAGAAATGCATTGTCTTCCAGCTGTATTAACTTGGACTAGTTATTACACGGATTACAACCAAGGTACAAATATTAAATTATTTCCAGAGTTGTGCTGCAGCATTGTTTAATATCCTTGAAGCCTCGTAAATGACACGTTCTGATAGATTGAGGCGTTAGCAATAACACCAAAGTCTTGAAGGGTTCCAAAACAGCAACCAAGGTACAAATATTAAATTATTTCCAGAGTTGTGCTGCAGCATTGTTTAATATTCTTGAAGCCTCGTAAACGACACGTTCTGATAGACTAAGGCGTTAGCAATAACACCAAAGTCTTGAAGGGTTCCAAAACAGTGGTTCAAGCAGTAGTGTCAGTGCTGCAGTTCAAATTTCAGCACACTGACAATTTTGAGTACTACAAACCTGGATGCTATGACTGGATGGTTATGTTCATATATGGTAAACATTACATCTACCTTTTTCCTGAACTGGCAGACAGCATCTGGGAGTCTGTATGTATGAATTGTTGTTACATTCTCACTGATGCTTCTGGCTGGAAAGGTGATATCAAATCTAGTGTTATGGGTGTGTAAACCATAAGACAGAGAATGGAAGATAGATTGGAAGGAATTTGGTTTCAGCTTATACGCTGTGCCTCTTGAACAATCACAGGGTCCCAAGGCTTTGGAACAGAGGGATCAAGTAATGTAGCACAGTTCTATGGTACATGCGGAAGTGTGGAAGTAATAGCGGAAGTGTACTAAGAACACTATGGACAAGGTTAACATGGAAATGTGGTTGATATTCAAACTGAGGTTACTTAGTACAAATACAGGAGTTTATATACTAGAGGGTACATGTAAGAAGGTTACAATAATGAGTTTCAAGTCGGAGTGGAAGAGGTATTCAATATGGATCACAAGTGGAGTTGAGGATCATAGCACAGGGAGGGGATGTAAGCATGATATCTAAAGAAGGTACCCATCATCCGTCGGTATGGGGACACAGACATTCCACAAGGAACAAGGTACTTGCTGATGGAGAGGCTGTGGATATTGGAGGGCTGAGTAAGGGTAGGGTAGTAATAGAAGTGATAGTATGGAAGGTGGAACGGGAATGTGGAATGTATGGATGTAATATCTAGCCCTCTTCCACTCATTATCCCTGACAAAAAATATCCAGAACTCAGCATAATCCATGCTCTCATTCCACCTTACAATTGCCTCACTTCCAACTTCTAGAAGATCCTTGGAGAGAATGTTGAGATTGAGTCTTGGAATGAAAGGTGGCAGCAGACAAGCCATCAGCTCACTGCTTGGATTGTGAAAGCCAAAGAAAACTGCATTGATCTCAAGGACTGTTCTTGGATTTCAGAGTGAATAAGTAAAGCCAGTGCATCAACAACCTGCAGACTAGCTCTGTAATTGGAAAAATAGTCTACTGTGACACTGACAAGGGACTGTAGTCATGGCAAATAACCCAAGAAGATCACCTGAATAATAACATGAGTCTTGGAGGAAATGTCACCCTAGTGCAGATGTTCCTTTCACTGATCTGAACACTTTGCCAAAGTGTTGTGAATAGTAGTCTCAATGATGCCCCTAGTGGGATGTAGCAGATAAGATCAAGGGTTTGGGCTTGATGGAATATTGAGTGGATTTTGTGTGAAACAAATAAATGCTTACAGCTCTTTGAAGGACCTAAGGCATGCACTTTTTGATTTGAAAAAAACACCCAACATTGTGAGTTCAATTCCAAGCTTGATTCTCCTTCAAATCATATGATTTTCAGGTACAATCATTCCATGAAATAAGATATTAGCCAAGTGTGTTTATTCATGCTACTGAATACTATTAGAAATACTTATTTTTTAAAAAGTGTTCAGTAGTGTGAATAAACATATATGGCTGATAGCTTATTTTTCATGGATTGTATCTGAAAATCATGCAATTAAAAGGAGAATTGAGCTTGGAATTGAACTCACGGGTGTTTTTCTCAAATCAAAAAAGCACATGCCTTGGGTCTTGCAAAGAGCTGTAATGAATTTTTATTTTGTTCCTCTCCTACGCGGCACTTGGTATGATGTGTGTGTTGGTGAAGCAAGAGTCACATGATGCTGGGGATCAGTGACAACACTGATGATGATCCAAGTATTTGGCTTAGTGATAGTGTCAATGGGTAAGGAAGTGTTTGAGTAATGAGGGGTTGGAATGAAATTCCAGGTTCAAGGAAATAATGCTATAAAATTTGTATGAGTGAATGCAGGGATAAACTTATGACTAGTCTTTAACATACAGAACTACCACAACATTTATACTACATTAATTCACACACAGTCTACAGTGACTTAAAATATTGCTATAGATTCATACTCACTGTTTTACACAGCTTCGAAGCCTGCACTAGTAGTACAACTATTGCAACTTAGTTATCCACTCATAGGTCAACTTCTCTAAGCCATCACTAGATAATCCCTTACTCCACTCTTCATCAATATCTGAGAGCCATGTTTCTGGTTGCCATCACCCCCATCAGGAACCCATGATTATGTCATCAGGTACCTTGACAAATCTTAGCATGGGTGATCAATTGCTTTAACAGGATATCACTAACATTCCAATCACTCAATTGCCATTGTCATTTGGAAGCTCATCTTTCAGGACTTTAATCAGCACACTAGGAGTATCCATTAATCACAAATCACACTTTGTTCCCACACCTGACCTTTATTAAATGATCACTTTATGTTATGATTTCAGAATCATGTAGTATTTTTCCTGGTATTTCTACCTTTTGTTATGCTTTTGTCACATTCATGTCACACTGATGTCATCAGTGACATAGCCATTCCTAGTCTCGCACATCATGGGGTTTTCCCCCTATACACACATGTATAAGTAACTAGTACCTTAGTTATAACAAATTGAAGGTTTTAGTCCTCCACTTCCATGAGAAGTCTGGTAGCTAAAGCATGAAGTTAACAGTGTCTTCATTGCTGGTGTTTTGCTGTTGTTGTTGTCCTGCACCATGAGATCAGTCAGTCTTTCTTCACTTGCATACACATTAAATTGTGTTTTGATTATCCTGGCATAGCACCACCAAATGCCCATCTAATCTCACAATAACACTTGATTCCTTCACACACATTAAATAAGATAAATAGTCTCTAACAACAACAAGTCCATACTTCAGAGCTTATCATAGGCTGTAATCATCTTCCCAAGACAGAGAAGGTATGGGAATGTGAGTTGAAGCATGTTGAAGTTGCAGCACCTTTGATGCTGGCAGGTGGCTTGGCAGAATATGCCTCAATGGACAACTACTCACTATGCAGGACACCTCATCCATCCCTTGGTGTTGCAGGTCCTCCATGCCCAAATCTGTGCATAAGCTATACACCTCTCCACATGATAGCATATAGCCTATACACAGATATGGGCACAAAAGACACAATGTTTATGTCAGCCTCATGTATTTGCTCCAGAGGGTAAGGTTATCTCTGAGTAACTGTGTAATTTGTGTGGCTTGTGTATATAGCTCTCTCAAGCCAAGCAGTTAAGCTCAACAATTGTGTCATTGAATGCTTGCCTGGAAAGATGGAAGGCCTGTTGAGATTGGCAATCATTTCAAAGTAGAATACTGAGAAGTTAGGGGACCTACTAGTAGACACTGCACACTCAAGTTTGTTTTCAGTGTATTATGGTATAGCCTAGTTATCAAGATATATATCATATGTGTAAATGAAGTAAGCATTCAGGTCCAAGAAGATGCCACAGGAAGATACAATAAATTGCACATCTATACAGACTGTACTAAATGCTAAAGCTAATGGGGAAGGTGGTATATGGTCATATTGGGTCTGGGAACATAGATAGCTAAGAGCTGCAGTGACCAAGCATTGCAATATAATAGAAAAGGAAATAATCTAATCTAATGAATGACTGAGTTGGTGTTTTGTGCTGGTCCAATACTGTGTCAAAACTCAGAAGCTGCCATCATACACATTGAGTCTCAGATCCTTAGAAGAGTGTATTAGTCACAGTCAAAAAGTAGCATTTCTGCTCACCTGAGGCAACAGGACCAGATTCCTCTGTATCACCAATGTCTCCAGTGGCACATGGGAACTCCTGCAATTCAATCCCATCCCTATTGACTGATTGAGGAACTTCCTGATCTGCCACCTCCTGATGATTGGATGTCCCAGTCTGAAGTGACTCTATCAACTGTGAGTCTCCAAATTCATCTACCACTGCCTTGTGGACCCTCTGCACTGCAGCATGAAAGCTTGTGACAGGAACAGAAGGGAGTGTGGAGCAGCCATTTGGGTGTTGGTTCCTCTCTTGAAGAGTCAATTGAAAGCGGCAGACAATAATTGTAGATAAACTGTGAGTGAAACATTAGCTAACTTATGTACATGTTAATATTTTGAGAGAAACATTAACCTGTTCTGAATATTGCCCAATATTCCTTGAAGGCTTGGCTACGTAGCAAAAGAAAAAACATAGAATTTGGTATATTTATTAGCATTTTACTCACTCGCAATACCTATATTATAAGAACAAGTATTTAGCTAACTCCAAATAATTTGTTAGTATTAATACCTGGTCCGTGATAACTATAGCAAGAGAAACAGTAAGCACAAATCTGACAAATAATCAGAAGAGATCCATGAACTATAAACAGTAGAGATTGTTACCCATATCTAATAAGACCTATCATGCATTTCAGCTATACACTACCTAAAAGTCCAAACCAACTGCATACCTTGTTGAAATAGCAGATAAGTGAGTGACTGCTTGTGCCCAACTTCAAGTCCTTTTTGAAGTCTGATAATTTCTATTGTGTTTTGAAGAGTTACTCCAACAACTACAGTGTCAAACAGTATTGTCATGGCACCAGAAACAGTTGCCACTTGATTGAGAGACTCAGAGACAGCATAAGATGGAGCATAGAATGAGTCTTACACCTGGAAGGACAAGTCAGTATAGTTTTATAAGACACCCCCTGATAGCACATACAAATAATATATCTTTGATTGGGAGCTTGTAAAATTGCAATTGGCAATGATAGTCAAAAACTGTGGGATATTGTTAATACCTTCCACTTGTACAATGTTTAGACAGACCTACTATATCAATGATAACACTACCAAGAAGAAGGAGCCCAAGTCCTGCAAAGACCAGTTTACTATGCCTAGAGATAGCATATGTTCTTGCCATCAAAAGTCCTGGATGATCTCATTGTGTTTAGGTCTATTTACTTAGAGAATATATGAAATTCCCACCTTGTACTCCTATGAGAGGCAAGATGAACACAGCATCTGTCAGTTGAATCAGGGCATTACAGGCCCTTAATTAAGGTGAGTCTTCATATTTTTCTATAAGATGTAACACCATACTAGATATGCCTGTGTGAGTACATGATGCAGCAAGTCATGAACTCACTCACCTGGAGTGACCCAATAAAGAAATTAGCATAGATGTTCAGGAGAAGGTGCACCAGTGTTGGGTAACGAGCCAGAAGGTAGAGTATGGAGCCCAGTTTGCGTTTCCTGCACCAAACATGTCTTATCTCGGAAGGCAGAGTGATGAGAGTGTCATACATGAGCACCGCTGATATATCATCATTTTTATGAACAGCACTACATGGACAATGGTATGTACACTTACCAGTAGAGGCGAAGAAAACATAGATATATGCCACGCTGAGATTACCAGTGAGAGTTGCCTGGTTGCGCGAAGGATTACTACTTACGCATCAGACTGCGCCTGGATAACAGCTACGACATCCTGGGGAGACGACATGACAGAAGAGATGGTATGTAGAGTAACAAGTGATTTACGGTGGGTGTAGTGAGATATGGTTAGAGTAGCCCGTCGCGCAAGCCATACTTATACCAAACGGCTTACAGGCGATTCAAAAGATCATCAATGAGTGTCAATAAATGCTGTGCGGCAAGCGTGACGGCCATGTGCCAGAATTGTGTTGTGCCCAATGGCACGAGCAGTAGCCATGGCGAATGGCCAGAGCAAGCAACCGATATCACACTGATTGTCGTTGTTGAAGGTCAAGGGGGCATTCCGACTAGCGACCGGTGGGTTTTATGACAGCGAATTATAGGTTGGAATTGTCAAGACGAACCGTAGACAGGCTCAAGAAGCACTCGGGCGCGACGGAGAGATTGAACCTTCATCCTGATCCTGTTGGCGATGCTAGATAATGAGAAAATACGATGGTCATCACCTCTAGCCATGGCACGTGTGCTTGTCATCATTCGTTGCGTTGTAGCACGAATTGATGATAGTCTTCAGTGGCGAGGCGCCACCCACATGAGAGCTCGCTAGGTGAGGATCCTCTAGCGAAATCGACTATTAACAAGAAGTAGAGGCAGATTCAAACTTACCAATTCCATGAGTGTTGTGGGATTGCGGAAAATTTGTCCTGGTCCCGGGTCGACACGTGGCCGCGCAGCTGAGCAAGGTGGATCCAAAAAGACGGATCATGGGTATGCGGACATAAGATGACAGAATGCCGCCCATAAGCTATGTAGGATTACAGTATCATCTATTGGTGCCACAGGTTGGCCATGAAACGAATCCGTAGGTACCCGAGAAAGCACCTGAGGCCACAATGCAGTCGAGGGAAGGGATATAATAGCTCGTGAATTCCCGTGTCAGCGGATTGGATACGAAAATTTCAAAGATGGAGCTTGACCGGCCCTAGAAGGAGGTCTTTGACATGATGCTCATTGAATCTCAATCCAGATGCCACAAGCCACAATGAACTCAGCAGTGAATACGACTATTACCATCTCGACACCAGAATCATATCCACGAGGTCGCTCACCGCGCTGCGCCAGTGTCGTATATGATGAGCTTCTTCCATCCAGATACGCGACACCTTTCCGCGTGGTCATTCGCTTCGATGTGCCATAGTGATGATCTGTTTTGTGGAGAGGTGAGGTCTCATCGGGGCTTCATGGTGGCTATGACGGGAGCCATTGTCAATACAAAAACAAGCTGAGTTAAGAAGGGAGGGCGAGGCGGTACTACACCCCGACACCGGCGCAGCTGGTAGCTGATGCATCCGCAAGTTGAACGTAGAAGATATGAGACGGGCGGGTTTAGATAGCGAGCAGAGCAGAGTGTCACATCGGTCACGGTGATGACACGATGTGATTGCACCATGATCGGCTGTGTCCAGTCCATCGCTGATTCCCTTCCAAATGGTCACCACAATCACAGCCTCTCCGCCAGCTACTCTGTTGCTCAACCTATCGCCACATCAGGCCGGCAAACCAACAAGTCCTAGTCTGCGCTCTGGAGCTATCCAGGAAACAACGTTTTGCTTCCACTCCGTCCCCTTCAGCGATACGCGCCACTCCTTTCACTGCCAGTAGCTCCGTCCCGATTCATACATTCTCTCACTGCCTCTTTCGCTCTTCGTTCCTTTTAACTAGCTAGCTGCTCGCTTCGGCGGATATAGAATGGTAGGATGTTAACTGCATATGGCAGTGGAGTTACGGGGCGGCTCTGTATCTGGGCATGACTACAAGTACTTTTCGAAGGGATCATGGAAGAGGAATGGAGGAGCGGGGAGGAAGTTCAGCTGCTGGATAGACCATAGGTCTGAATAACGGAGATTGGGCCCGCGTGCGGCACCACAATCGCCAACGCCAACGCATGACGCGCCACACGCGCCGTACGTTCCACATGCTACTTACGCCCGCGCCACCCACTACCACGTACCTACGTCTGCACGCCCTCTCGTGTCACCGACCCTGACGCAGACGCACCCTCCGACCTTCATCTTCTCGTCTACCTCTCGCAACATGTTATAAGCTAGTTGCATATCGTTACCTACAACACCCCGACGGCTGGTATTAGCTGGGCACGTTGACGATTGTGAATGGAGTGTTCATGCCTCAGGACCATGCCGGTCTCACAATCTCCACGACGTGGGGCAGAATCAATGAGCATTCTCATGCACTTACGGTATGCGCTCACATGGTTGCCCGATCGCCTCACCTGCACACCCGTCAACCGTAACGTACCTGGCTTGTGTCCCTACATAGACTTGGGCATGCTGTATACGAACGCGTGTTTCGTCGCATTACAGTAATTTCTTTTGCGCTTTGTCACTTTCATGAATCGCTAGCCTGTAGTGAGTAGTTTCAAGTGATTGTGCACATGCTTCACGTTACCGTCAGGTGACCAGATTCGATCGTAGAACCTAGCTATATCTCATCGACGCCAAAACGCAAACCCTTACTACGCGCGGAGTTTGTGTGGGAAGTCACAGTGTGTACAATCTTGTAGTGATGATCCATGTCTAATGTCTACATTCAGCTCCCTTAATTCGGCGTGACATGCCTTTAATGCAGAAAGGGTTGGGGGATAAAGATCCTAGCAACAACTCAAACGGTCCATGGTCTGGAAACTTGGTGACTACCACTTCTTGTGATATATGTGGTTTGTTTATATGATAGGAGAATATAATTCAAGCTTCAAGTGAAGCTGAATTGAGCAGAGGTTTGATATGAGAAAGAACTTTAAGTAAACTGCAATATATGCTAGTTATCTTGACTACTACTTTAACTAAGAACTTCAGTCAACTTGTGTGGGGTGAGTGTTATTACTACTGATTTTACTATACATACTTCGAACTATTTAACTAATTCTGACAAGTGTAAGTAATATTTCTTGGGTAGCTCATGTAATGCAATGGCAGGGATGGAGGTATGGAAAGTAACGAACAAAAGACTAATTATATGAGATGGGGAGCGTGACATAGGGAGTAGTGAATGTAAAGTATAAACTGACACTGACATAGAAGAAACACATTTGTTGGTTGTCCTACATGCAGCGACAGTGATGTAGGGACATCTCGAGACAACACACATCTATAATTGGATGTGAGGCATCTACGTGATGTATGTATGTGTGGGGCAGATTGATTGGCATTGGACCTGATCTCTGATGTCATTGCAGGTATGCTCGGCATGTGACGGTTCCACGTGCTGGGATAGAGGCGCTAATAGAATGCATGTACATTAATATTGATGATTACGTTGATGTTGTCGTGATGGATATGGTGTCACGGGCTCGGTCCTGCATATGTTCGGTCTTGGTGATGGGTGAGGGATAGAGGTTGATATAGAATGTAATGAGAACATCTGTAGATAATATCCTGGTGATAGAACACTGGGAATCATCAGCGGCATCGTTAATAGATGATTTGTTTATATCTTTTAATTTTTATTCATTAGACCCCTTGCCTGCAGACTCCCCGCCCCTTGCCTTGCACATGCGTACTCCGATGGGTTGAAGTGATCTCTATCTCCGATAAGAAGCTTGTGGCCTTGATCACCATATTAAGGTGGTCATTTCACACAGATGCTTGTTTTCCCTGTGTTATCATGTAATAAGTGGGTAGCTGGGATGTATCTTATATTCATACATGCGATGAGCGTGCAGATATAACACGACACCAGGATAGGTACAATAGACTATGTATCAGTACTCAGTGTGAACTTGGACTAGCAAGATGGTGATGACAGTGACTGAGTACGCGGCATGCATAACCCATCTGTGAGTGATATCTGAATGCAGCAGCGCATCAAGGAGTAAGGTGACTCATGTACCGTAGCTTGAGGCATCAAGTGCTTCAATGTGCACTGACGTGTCCTCACCTTGATCTCAGCTATACTGGGACAGGCCCTGTTGTTACAGCAAATAAATGACAGTAACTGCAGGGATGCATGGATGTGGGTACAGAGGGGGAAATAAACTCATAACTAATGATGGGATCATTGGACATATAGGGATAGTGATCACAGGCTTGGTAGGATAGTGCTATTAATGAACAACCATTGTAATTAATCATCAATCACATCCAGTTCCCATGCCTGTTATGATGATAATCATTGAGAGATTATTCTATTTTTTGCACACACAGAACAATAGACTTAAAATCTCTACAAACAACAAGGCCAATGGGGAAGGTAGTTTATAGTCATATTGGGTCTGGGAAAATAGATAGCTGAGAGCTGCAGTGACCAAGCATTGCAATATAATAGAAGAGGAATTAATAGGATCTAATGAATGGTTGAGTTGGTGTTTTGTGCTGGCCCAATACTATGTCAAAACTCAAAAGCTGCCATCATACACATTGAGTCCCAGATTCTTAGAAGAGTGTATTAGTCACAGTCAGAAAGTGGCATTTCTGCTCACCTGAGGCAATAGGACCAGATTCATCTGTATCACCAATGTCTTCAGTAGCCCAGGGCTGTTTTATCTGTGTTTTATCTTGTAAGCAGCTTGATATGATGGGTGTAAAAGCAATGAGAGGTTGGATTGCCAATGAGTTGATGTGTTAGGGGAAAACATCAATATTTTAGTGAATTTGTGATAGGATAGAATGTAGATTGAAGCAATGAAATTGAAGGTGGGAAAAAGAAATAATTCTAGCCTTTATACTTGAGGCAGGAAACTCGCGAGTCAGATAATGTTTGAAAAATGCTTATAACTGGAAGTTTAATGGGCCAATAATGTGTAGTCTGTCATCTTGTTAATCTACATGCTTCATACTAAGATACTAGGAGCAAAAGATAGGATTTTAGGGGGAAATGAGAAAAACCTATGATACTCTCTGAGGTGAGAATATGATTCAAATCTGCTGCATACACAGATTCAAAGGTAGAAGGAAGAATCTGATCAGTGGGAGTGATAAAGAAGTGAAATGCTACACAAAATGTGCCTCAACTTGATTTGATACACTGAAGGAAAATTGAATGACACATATCCAAAAGCTTCAAACTCTGCATGTGTCTTCAAAAATTCAAAAGCTCCACATGCATCTACTTCTCCTCAGCCTTCACCATCATCTCAGTTCTGTTGTAAAATCTAGCACATGTGGTAATTTTCCCAGTATTTCTAGCTAGTTTCCTGGTCTTCTAGCTAGTCATCTACCAACTGTCACACTTGTGTGACATCTGTTGTTGTTAAAGATTATTAAGCCTGTTATTTTATCTGTGCAAATGAATAAAATGATTGCTGAATGGATATCGGGTGTGGGAACAAAGTGTGATTGATGACTAATTAATGCTCCTAGTATGGTGATTAAAGTCCCCAAAGATGAGCCTGTGAGTGGTGATAGCAATTGAGTGATTGTAATATTGGTGAATCACTATTGAAATGATCAATTGCCCATGCTGAGATTTATTGAGGTACCTGATGAGATAATCATGGGTTCCTGACAGGGGTGATGATAACCAGGAACTCAGCTCTCGGATATTGACAAAGAGTGGAGCAAGGGATTACGCAGTGATGGTTTAGAGAGGTTGATTTTATGAGCAGATAACTAAGTCGCAATAGTTGTACTACTAATGCAGACTTCAAAGCTGTGTTAAACAGCGAGTATGAATCTATAGCAATATTTTAAGTCGCTGTAGACTGTGTGCGATTTGAGTGCAGACTAATTTCTGACTCAGAGTGAGTATAGACTAAATTCTAACTGCTGTAATGTACAGGTCGTACTACAATATTTATACTACATCGTCGCAGATAATCTGCAATAAAACATCTGGAGTTAATGGGATAATCAATGCATGTGGACAAAGGGGTGATGACATGCAGTCTGACAGGTAGTGATCATGATGAGGATAGTGGTCAGGTGGAAGGAATGTTAGACTTTGGTCAGGAGATACAAAGCCCTTTGCAACATGGAATGGTAATCGTAATCAGTGAATTGTGTTGTTTGAAACAATAGGAAAAACAAATCTTTGAAATTCCTTAAATATATGCATGTCAATGCATGTATAGGGACTTGTGCCCTCTTTGCCCTATTCCCTGGACAGCTATTCGATGAATACTCTTGGTACTCTGTTCCACTCGCATTCCGCAAGTTCCAATGGCCCTGTACACTACTTCCGAATAGTGTAGCATGTTCAAATGGTCTGATGGCCTGGCGATTATGTAATCTTTAATCACACCAAATTTGTCCTTTAGACACTTGGTCTCCAATTGGGGTCTCATTCTCCCTGATCGCATGAGACGCTTGTGATGTCATATGACTCGCATATGAGTTTGATAATATTCTGATCAGTGAATCGCACTGATGCTAGTGGCATGTTACCTCAGTGTAACAGTGAATTAGTAATCGCATAATGGTGAGGTATTAATGATTTGACTCACAGAATATATAAATATATAATTTATCACAACAACATCCATGAATTGTTACCTGTGGTAATGCCAGTTACTGCAATGCCAGTATTCCATGTTCTGCTGGTGTTCTACCCCTATAGCAATTATGTATAAGTAGCTAGCTTTATAGTTACAATAAAATATCAGTAAAAAGCCTGTTCGCTCACATAGGTTGAGCCCATTGTGTGAGGTAACAGTTGTTCTCACAAGTTTTCTCTCATGTGCTGCACAGTGTTCCTGTCTCCTTTCCTGTTTTCTCATAACAAGTTCAGCTTAGCCAGACTGCACAGCCCTACCCCCTTAATTTTATCAGTTCACACTTATCACCATGCCATCTATCAACACAACTTCAAATTCTATTCCCCTCCAAACCATTGAGTCTCCAACATCCCTTACATTATCACAATGGCCACTTGATTCTGAAGATATTCAAAGCTGAGCTACACAATATTCTTTATCCTCAGCTCCCCATGATTGGTGGAGATTCCTATTGTTTTCTTTATGACTCACATCACCCCTGAATGATCTACCCCTGTTCTATTTTAGTTAGTTTTGTCTCATTGTTTTACATCAATGTTCTATTTTTGGAAATTTTATTACAAATTCTCCATGCCTTACCCCTATTTGACATATTCTCACTTATCTTCACCAGTGTAACTTTCCCCTTTGTTTCCTTTTTTGTGTTTGCATTTCTCACCATTTGTTAGATCCCTGAGATCTAACACCGAGACTCTGAACATAATAGTTACTTCAGAGTCCAGAGGTCCCTTTATGTTCCGTTTTAGTTCTTGTTGTTTGCCTCTTAAAGTATAATCCTCATTCGTGACCCAAAGTAGAATACTTGTACCTCGCTTGATCTGAACCTCCGAACTCTGCTTGTTATACGACTCTTATGTCTTTCTTGTTCTACACTTATGTCTTTCTTGTTATCCGTTCTTAGGATACAACTAGAGTACGAGGTATTAATAGTCCTCCAATCTTGTATCCGTTCTTTAGTTTGAATATCAACTTATTTCCCCATTACCAAACTCCAGTCTTCTCCCATCACTATCTCTGTAGTTAGATACTATTAGTGATAACTCTGAGTCCAAACCTCCGGGCAACCTCTGATGCTCTGATCTCCAAAATTAGGGACCGAGTGGTAGTAGGTGGCGCAACCCATAAGTTGAAGCCAAGTCCCTACCCCCCTTGCATACCTTCAAAGTCTGACCTCTGAGTCTCCGACCTCCGAAGTTCTGGGTAACATCCATGAACTTAACAGTATATTCGAACTCACTACCTTTATCGTTCATGCCTCCCTGAGCTGTTACCAGAAGCATGGCCTGAGCTGGTCTCCCTTCATTTGATGAACCTTCGCCATGGGCTAGTCATGCCTCCATCGAATAAATTCAGCATCCCCACAAGGAACATCACATACCTCACCAATCTCTGACGAACCCTTTCGACCGAGAACACATCAACTTGGACGATGGAGATGACTCCCCAAACTTGGCTGAGGCTATTACTATGTTAGCCAGGACTCTCTCGGCCCCCAACACATCCTCCACTCAGACGAAAGTCCGAGAACCAGAACCCTATGACGGAGCTGATACTCACAAGCTCCAACCTTTTCTGATTCAGTGCTATCTGAATTTCCGTGATAGATCAGAAGCCTTCTCCGACGATACTGCCAAAGTAACCTATGCGTTATCGTATCTCAAGGGGACAGCACTCAACTGCTTCGAACCTGGGATAATCTCCCCTGGCCACCCAATGTAGTTCGACGACTGGATGGAGTTTGAGTCTGAACTCCAAACCAACTTCGGACCTCACTGATAAAATATAAGAAGAAGGAAAAGTAGAAGACTCGAAGACGGAAAACACGATGCGCATTAACTTGAGCACATAAATGGCCTCAATGACATGAGGGATGGGCTAAAACCATATAAGATTAAAGTAACTAATGATCTAGCTACTTATACAATGGCGAACATAGGGGTGAAGCCCCGTGGAACATCGGATAAGGAGCTGATGATGCGAGTGTGATGCCAATGTGATGAAGAATAATGAAAGATAGAAATATAAGAAAAGTAGTAGAAACAGTAGGAAAATACCATAACATTCTCCATTTCATAATACTCACAACCCCAAAGCTGAAGCCGAGGTCGAACTCGAAAACCTCTGAATGCATGACAACCAACGGGTCACCAAATATCTCGTCGACTTCAACCGACATGCTGCTAGGGTCCAATGGGGTGATGCTGCCTTGCACCGACAACTCTACAATGGACTCCCCGCTTGAATCAAAGACAAAGTCTCCCAAATGGGTAAACCCGATACCCTCACCGCACTCCGTACTATGGTACAAACCATCAATGCCCGCTACTGGGAGCAATGTTCCAAAATCACTTGGGAAGCCGCAACCACCAAGTCCAACAACTGATCCGACGAAGGCAAGGCCGTTGCAACCTCTACTCCAAACACCGACAAGAGGCGTCCAAATACTCCGAAGGCAGGAAACTCCGGCAACCAGTTTGGAGCCTCCGGATTGTCCAGACAACCGCGACAAACCCCTGACCTCACCTCGAAGCTCAGTAAGGATGGCAAGTTGACCACTCAGGAATGACAATGCTGTCTTGACAACAACCTGTGTCTCTTCTGTGGAAGAACTGGACACATGGCCAAGGAATGCTCTTTAGCATCTGCTGCCACTGCGAAGGCACGTGCTGCCTCAACTACCAAGGCTGCTGAGAAGACGACCTCTGACACTAAGTCCATGCCAGAGTCAGAAAAGTATTGAGCAGCCCTCCAAACCTCACACCGAAGGAGGACTGCACTGTAACTCCTGGTGTGACCCCAATAGTACGACTCAACGCATCTGCTCTTTTTAGTCCGAACTCCTTGACACTTCACCTAACCTCTGACCTCATTCTGAACACTCCATTTTTGACCCTGGTCGACTCCAGCTCAACACATAGTTTCCTCGAATCCACCTTTGTCTCAGAACACAAACTCCGAACATATGACATCACTCTGATTCTGCTCTAACTCTTCAACAGTATGACCAACAACATCATCCGTCAAGCTATCAACCTTCCAATCCATTTTTCTTCTGGGGAACAACACTCTGCAATGTTCTATGTCACTTCATTGGATTCCAGCTGTTCCACAGTACTAGGACACAACTGGCTCACCTGCTTCAATCCGTTGATTGACTGGGCTTTGGGCAGTATCTCGTTCCGTGGTCCATTACAGGCTGAATCTCTGGTACCTACAGAGACAGTAGCTCCGGCTCCGATCTCATCCGAAACTCCGACCCCACTCGTTGCTCTGAAGATTGCTATGATCAATGCCACAGCATTCACCCACATATCCAGAATGGAAGACACACAAACATTCCAGCTCCTTGTCTCTAGACCGGACAAGCTCGACTCGGATGAAACTCCGGTTGACATGAGTGGTGTCCCGGAAGAGTACCATGAATACATGGGTGTCTTCAGCAAGGCCAAGGCTGACAAACTTGCATCCCATCAGCCTTACGATCTCAAGATCGAAGTGGAAGAAGGAACGACCCCACCATTCGGTCCGATCTACTCCCTCACCCAGAAAGAACTTGAGACCTTCCAAGAATTACTGGAAGAACATCTAACCTGGGATTTCATCCACCCCTCTTGGTCTCTGTGCGGTGCTCCGGTGGTCTTCACCAAGAAAAAGGACAGTTCACTCCACCTATGCATTGACTTCCGAGGCCTCAATCAAATCACCAAGACAGACCGATACCCCTTACCTCGCATCTCCAATCTTCTAGATACACCACACAAGGCCCATATCTATACTAAGATTGACCTGCGACATGCCTATCACCTCGTCCAAATCCGCGAGGGTGACGAATGGAAGACTGCATTCCGAACTCGATACAGATCGTTCGAATGGCATGTTATGCCCTTCAGACTTACCAACGGACCTGCTGCTTTCCAACATTTTATGAATGACATCTTTGCTGACATGTTGGATGTATACGTTCTAGTATACCTGGATGACATCCTCATCTACTCTGACAACCTGGAACAGCACTGAAAGCATGTCCGAGAAGTACTCCAAAGACTCTGACAACACAACCTGTATGCCTGAGCTGACGAGTGCCTTTTCCATGCGGACACCGTTGAGTACCTCGGATACATTATGTCTCCGAATGGACTCATGATGGACACCGCGAAGGTGCAAGTTATCCAAGATTGGCCTGAACTGAGAAAGGTCAAGGACATCCAGTCCTTCCTCGAATTTGCCAATTTCTATAGGTGTTTCATTTTCAACTATTCCAACCTAGTAGTTCCGCTGACACATCTCACCTGGAAAGGTGCTCCGTGGGTCTTCTTCGAAGAATGCCAAGAATCATTCAACACACTCAAGAAGGCTTTCACCACCACTCTTATCCTTCAGCATTGGATACCCGAAGCTCCCCTCATCCTCGAGACCAATGCCTCCAACTATGCATCTCCGGACAACAATGAAGTACATCCGATCGCATTCCACTCTCGGACCTTTTCCTCCACAGAACGGAACTACAATATCCATGATAAGGAACTAATGGCAATCTTCAAAGTGTTCAAGGTCTGGTGACACTACCTCAAAGGATCTCTGACTCCGATTGATTTACTGATCACAAGAACCTGGAATACTTTTCTATGATGAAGCTCCTCACACGATGACAAGTCCGATGGTCTGAATACCTGTCTCAATTCAACATGGTTATACACTTCCGCCCCAGATGTCTAGGAACCAAACCCAATGCTTTAACTAGACGATGGGACATATACCTTAAAGAGGGGGAAAGTGATTACGCAGCCATCAATTCACACAACCTCCGACCCATATTCACCTCCAAATAACTTATCTCATGACTCCGAGCTATGTCACTCTGCACCCCTGTACTCTGCGCAGCCATCACTATGGATATCGACCAACTCCATTCCGATATCCAAACCTCCGTCAACTCCAATCCAACCTTAGCAGATCACCTAAGCAACCCAATAGGACGATGGACCCTCAGCCCTGAAGGACATCTCCGACTAGACAACCGGATCTATGTACCGGACAGAAATGATCTCCGACTATGAGTATTACAGTACAAGCACGATCATCTGATCTCCGGACACTTCAGACAAAACTGAACTTTGGAGCTGGTCCGACGAGACTACATCTGGCCCAAACTCCGAACTTCCGTTAAGTCCTATGTTAAGTCCTGCACTACTTGTATGCGCTCAAAGTCACAGAGACATCGTCCGTATGGCTTGTTAAAGCAACTCCCTATTTCAGAACGACCTTGGAATTCTATCTCCATGGATTTCATTGAGAAGCTTCCTCCTTCCTCCGGATATGACACCATCCTCATTCTTGTTGACCGACTCTCCAAACAGTCAATCTTCATCCCGACCTTCGATACAATCACTGCTCCGATTCTAGCTAAGCTGTTTGTCCTCCACATCTTCTCCAAGCACAGAGTTCCCTCACACGTAACCTCTGACCAAGGCTCAGAGTTCATGTCTGTCAAGATTGAATTTTGGAGTAAACATATAATGTCAGTGTATTCCTGACATGGGCCCACAGTTGTCGCGAATAACCCAAGAGTAGCATGCGATGAATTGTGCATGTCCTTGAGGAAAGGTCACCCCAGTTCAGGTGTTCCTTTCACTGATCCAAGCACTCCTGCGAAGTGCTGCAAATAGCGGTCTCAGTGATGCCCCTAAAGGGGTGTAGCGAATAAGATCAAAGGTTTGAGCTCACTGTTAGATACAACTACCGATGAGGGAGGAGGTCGTTATACTAAGGTTTTTTTCTACTAGTAAGAGGGCAAAATAGCAAGGTAGATGTATAATAATTGAACTAGAGAATTATACAGGCGGAATCAAAGTACTTATAGTAAAAAGCAAATGCAGGGGGGGATGGATCGAGAGGGGCTAGAACACTATGGAATAGTAGCATGTAATAGGACACGGAGTAAGGGTCGAACTACAACTTCATGGGGTACGACGGCTGATGGGAGCTAGGAGTGAAACCCGCAGGTGAGACCGGACTTCTACTTGCACTCAGTGACCCTGCACTCCACAGAAGATGTGAAGGATGCGAAATGAGGGCAAAGTGGACGGGCATACTGTTGAAGATAATGTTCTGCGACCAGCAAATAGGAGTGGGATAGACTGCGGAGACCTTGTGGATATCAGCGTGATGGAAGGACGCTGAGACGATTGACGGAATTCACTGAATTCGAGATGTGGGAGACAGCAGTCATGACAGTGTCCTCCTTCTTCCGATCCCTTGGAAAGGCTCTCAACATGAAGCTCCACTTCACATCAGGATACCACCCCAAAGGTGATGGACAGACTGAACACATGAATCAATCCCTCAAACAGTACCTCCGAATCTACTGCAACTACCAGCAGGACAACTGGTCCGATCTCCTTCCGATTGCAGAATTCGTGTACAACAACTCTCCGAATGCCACCACCAGCATATCACCTTTCTTGTCCAACAAGGGTTACCACCCGAACATCTCCATACACCTGGAACAAGACCTCGCTTCCACCAAAGCAAGAGACTTTGCTGTGGATCTTGATGAGCTACACCAACACCTTCGAATAACTATCTCCGAAGCACAGAAACAGTACTCTACCTCCGCAGACTGACACTGAACTCTGCCTCTGAACTTCCAAGTAGGAGATAAGGTCTTCGTTCGGTCCGACCACATCCAAACTACAAGACCATCGAAGAAGCTTTCAGAGAAATTCTTAGGTCCCTTTGAGATCATAGCTCAAGTTGGATCCTTGTCTTTTACACTCTGGCTTCTGGACAGCATGTGATCCATACACCCTGTGTTCCATGTCTCAATGCTCGAAGCCACAACTCCGAATGAGTTTCCAAACCGATCTCTGACACTGGACCCTCCGATCATCATCGACGGAGAACCTGAGTATGAGATCTCTGAAATCCTGGACTCCAGGATAGACAAACGACGCAAGTGCAAGTTGCTGTACTTGGTCAAATGGGCTGGATACGAAGGTACAGACGAAGAGACTTCATGGCTTCCGGCCTCCAAGCTCGGACATGCCTCGGAAGTTACTTCGGACTTTCACCAAGCATATCCTTTTAAGCCCAGACCTTTACCACTTGCTGACTCTTAAGTCTCATGCAGTTCCAAGAAAACAACTTATTATTATTTCTGGTCTATCTACTGCATTGTCTCGTCTTCTACATACAAGTTTTCCTCGAAACCCCCCCGAGCTTCCAGACCTCTCAACCTCCTCCAGTTCCCCTGCACCTCCAACCTCCGGTTCCTCATCCATGTCCATCACCTGGAGGTTCCCAGACAGACTGTCTCGGATGTGAAAATAAGGCGAGGTCGACTGTCGAAGACTTTCATGTGATAGGGGAAACGAGTATAGAGAACAACGGAAATATGCAACGAATAGTAAGTCAATGACAGAACTAGTAGATCCTAGCCTTTAGCAGGGCTGGATAACAATCACAAGGTGCGAGAACCTCAGATAGATAGAATCAAGCGAATCAAAGAACTGAACTGATAGTAAGGGCGGAAAAAAGGTCAAGTTATATTCTTGTGTTCTGCTAACTATAAGTAAAACTCCGCAATGTTAAAGAAATAAGCATGTGAAAAGTTTCGAGCCCCTGGCTCGTTAGGGGTCAACTTCGCTAGCTAGACGAAGTTGAATAGAAGTAAAGGTGATCTGATCAGTGGTGACGAAAAAATAAAAGAACTGACACTATAAAGTAGTGTGCTACGCATCTGAATGCGCCTCGTCTATAACTACACACAAAGGTGCGCCTCGAATAATGCTACGCATATAAATGTGCCTCGGTGAATGATTTGAAGTGATGAAAGAAATTGTAAATTCAAAAGGGTCCATGAAAAGAGGTTGGATGATAAAGAAGAGTTGAGATAACTAAAATGTCCTTTGGAATGAAAAAAAGATAAAAGAATTGTCCTTTAAGTCCATTACTTGCTAATAATAACATCGGATATCCTCCAAAGCCCCAAGGATCTGCTTTTGCATCTCCCTGTTGGCATGCAGCTCCTTCACCACTTCATTCAACACTTTGACCAGGGACATCCAGAAGACATATCTGTTTACGTCCCTGGCCTCCTTATTCGGCTTCTCTGAAGGCCGAATCACAATCTTGGGGACGGGCCCTTTGGCTTCTTTGTCACCTGCTCATCATTGTCCTTCTCGGACCTTCCACACTTGTGTGGACTCCCAGGGTTTTCTCCGACTATGCATCGGACCTTCCAGTCCCAACACGCTCAGCATGATGTCCCTGTAAAGAATAAGTCTGAGTCCAAGTCAATTAGTGAGTCCGAGTCAATTAGCTGTCACTTACCTCATCCGCCCTCCTCCCACTCGCACTCAACCTGCCTCCGTCTGCACTCATTGCAAACTCGGAGCTTGGGCTCCTTTCCCTTGCCCTGATTCCCCAAAGTCCCGAGCTCCTGTACATTCCAAGCCAGCATCTTCTGTTTGAAGGCTCTCAGGTGAGCTGCCTTGTCCTCCGCCGCTTTCTTCTTGGCCACTTCCTTGGCCTTCCACTTCTTCTGGATCTCTGTGAGCATGGCCTCCTTTTCCTGGCGCTCCTCTTCCTCCCACATCGCCTGTCTCTTCGCCTCCTCCTCCGCCCACCATCTCCAAATTGCCTTGTTGTGAGCAAGCTTTTGCTTGTGCTCCTCCACCTCGAGCCTCTTCTGTTGTGATAAATAACATCAACAGTATAAACGAGCAGGTGTGGCGCCTGTGGGTGGCTTATCAAATGCTGACTAAAAGTGACATCAGCATGATGACACTACTGCTCCATTGGTACAGCACTGGTCCAGCAATGCTGCCCAGCCTCAGGCTACCACCTTCCCTCATCCAACCATCCACCTGCCACCCTCCTGACACCCTTTCAGGTAGGATATGAATAAAATGGTTGTGTGAGAGTAAAAGGAAAATAATGAAAAAATAAAATAAATATAGTAGGGTACATGGGGACACAGTGCTGATCTGGGTATGGTGCTGATCTGGGGAGTAATAATCTGGGTACAGTACTGATCTGGGATACTGTAGTGATCTGAGATATAGTAATGATCCTGGTACGGTAATGATCCCGGTACAGTAATGACCCCGGTACAGTAATGACCCCGGTATGGTAATGATCTGGGAATACTTGGACAGGGGGGATACATGAAAATGAGGGATACTTGGACACATGGGATACTTTGACATGCATGGGGGATACATGGACACGGGGGATATGTGGACACTCAGGATACTTTGACACATGGGATACATTGACTTGGGGGATACTTTGACACATAGGATACATTGACATGGGGGATACTTTGATACATGGGATACTTTGACATGGGGGATATGTGGACATGGGAGATACTTTGACACAGGGGATACTTTGACATGGGGGATACGTGGACATGGGGGATTCCTGGACATGGAGGATACATGGACACAGGGGATACGTGGACATGGGGGATATGTGGACATGGGGGATACATGGACACAGGGGATATGTGGACATGGGGGATACTTGGGCATGGTGGACACATGGACATAGGGGATACATGAACATGGGGGACATGGGGGACACATGGACACAGAAGATATGTGGACATGGGGGATACATTTGACTTACCAATAGGTGTTTGACTTAGTGAGATGCATTAAACTACCAATCAATTAAACGGGCAACACCTGCCGTGCGAAGCACGGGTACCGAAAACTTGTAATTATATATTTCCTGAGTCGAACCATTAATACCTCACCATTATGCGATTACTAATTCACTGTTACACTGAGGTAACAAGCCATTAGCATCAGTGCGATTCACTGATCAGAATATTATCAAACTCATATGCGAATCATATGACATCATGAGCATCTCATGCGACTGGGGAGAACGAGACCCCAATCGGAGACCAAGTGTCTAAAGGACAAATTCGGTGCAATTAAAGATTACATAATCGCCAGGCCATCAGACCATTCAAACATGCTACACCATTTGGAAGTGTACAGGGCCATCGGAACTTGCGGAATGCGAGTGGAACGGAATACCAAGAGTATTCATTGAACAGCTGCTCAAGGAACAGGGCAAAGAGGGCACGAGTCCCTATACATGCATTGACATGCATATATTCAAGGAATTTCAAAGATTTGTTTTTCCTATTGTTTCAAACAACACAATTCACTGATTACGATTACCATTCCATGTTGCAAAGGGCTTTGTATCTCCTGACCAAAGTCTCCTAACATTTCGTTCACCTGACCATTATCCTCATCATGATCACTACCTGTCAGACTGCATGTAGTCACCCCTTTGTCTGCATGCATCGATTACCCCATTAACTCCAGATGTTTTATCGCAGATTATCTGCGACGATGTAGTATAAATATTGTAGTACGACCTGTACGTTACACTAGTTAGAATATAGTCTACACTCACTCTGAGTCAGAAATTAGTCTGCACTCAAATCGCACACAGTCTACAGTGACTTAAAATATTGCTATAGATTCGTACTCGCTGTTTTAAACAGCTTTGAAGCCTGCTTTAGTAGTACAACTATTGCAACTTACTTATCTGCTCATAAAATCAACCTCTCTAAACCATCACTGCGTAATCCCTTGCTCCACTCTTTGTCAATATCCGAGAGCCGAGTTTCTGGTTGCCATCACCCCCGTCAGGACCCCGTGATTACGTCATCAGGTGCCTCGATAAATCTCAGCATGGGCGATCGACTATTTCAACAGCGATTCACCAATATTGTAATTGCTCAATCGCTATTTCCACTCACAGGCTCATCTTCAGGGACTTTAATCGCCATACTAGGAGCATTGATTAGTCATCAATCGTACTTTGTTCCCACAGATGATACCCATTGAGCGATCATTTCCTTCGTTCGCACAGACAAATTATCAGGCTTAATCTCTAACAACAACATCTTCTTCTCTGCCTTGGACTCCCGCTCCACCATCTCTCTCTAAACTCTTTCCTCCTCATACCTCCTCCAGATTTCTGCAGCCTTCCAAGCCACCTCCACCTCCTTCCCTGCTACCTCCGCCTCCTCAGCCTTCCTCCGCTCCTCTTCCTCTGCTCTGGTCTGAGCCTCCTCCTCGGCGGCGCCTGTCTGACCTCTTCAGCCTGTGCAAGTTCGAGCTCCTTCTGGAGCTCCGCCACCCTGCATGCAATTTCAGAGGATAGAGTAGCCATGCTTGACACTTTTGGGCTGTGGGTGGTTGTGGGTAGCAGAAGAGAGTTTTTGCTGAGTCCTTCTGACCCCCTTGCTTCTTATACTGATTTCCAATTTATCTTCCCACGGTCATCTCCACGGGCCTCGTGGGCTTGGCCCTAAAGGGGGGATACTGTTAGATCCCTAAGATCTAACACTGAGACTCCAAACCTTCGGACCTCCGGACTCCAAAGTAACTATTAGGTTTGGTTTTAGTTCTTGTTATTTGCCTCTTAAAGTATAATCCTCATTCACGACCCAAAGTAGAATACTTGTACCTCACTCAGTCCGAACCTCTGAACTCTGCTTGTTATACAACTCTTATGTCTTTCTTGTTCTACACTTATGTCTTTCTTGTTATCCGTTCTTAGGATACAACTAGAGTACGAGGTATTAATAGTCCTCCAATCTTGTATCCGTTCTTTAGTTTGAATATCAACTTATTTCCCCATTACCAACCTCCAGTCTTCTTGCATCACTATCTCCGTAGTTAGATACTATTAAAGATAACTCCAAGTCCAAACCTCCAGGCAACCTCTGATGCTCTGATCTCCAAAATTAGGGACCGAGTGGTAGTAAGTGGCGCAATTCATAAGTTGAAGCCAAGTCCCTACCCCCCTCGCATACCTTCGAAGTCTGACCTCTGAGTCTCCAACCTCCGAGTCTCCAACCTCTGAGTCTCCAACCTCCGAGTCTCCAACCTCCGAGTCTCCAACCTCCGAGTCTCCAACCTCCGAGTCTCCAACCTCCGAGTCTCCAACCTCCAAGTCTCCAACCTCCGAGTCTCCAACCTCCGAAGTTCTGGGTAACGTCCATGAACTTAACACCATTAGTAACACTGCTTGCTCAGTGTCATACTCAACCCATCACATTGTATCACATCATTGTAGCTTGGGGATATGTATATAAGGGCTCAGACTCTCTCTACAAATTCAAGTCAAGTTCAATTCTCAATGTCTCTCTTCAGTCTGCATCCAAGTCAAGTCCCAAGTTTTGGGCCCCAAGTCAAAGCCTTGTCACAGGACACAGCCTTCGCACAGTAAACAAAAATAACTCCTCCATTTCTCCTTAATCCACTCCCATGAGAGAGCATGAGGGGGAGAGAGTCAAATATGGTCTCAGGGAACTCTGTGATGGAGATTGAGACAGATCAATGTGGGAGGATTTGTTGGGTATGGACCCTGGAATTCTGCCTCATACTCCTCTTTTCCTACATCATCGAGAGCAACCTTGCCCATATATCCAAGAAACATAAATGGCTGTGTCTCTTCTTGGAAAAACACAGAATCTCTGATGGCATATGATTGTTGAGAATAGAGATGGTTTTTCTTCATTGATGTCCATGTTGCTTTGACAATGCTATACTATTCAGAAGTGGTGTACAGGGCCATCGGAACTTGCGGAATGCGAGTGGAACAGAATACCAAGAGTATTCATTGAACAGCTGCCCAATGAATAGGGTACAGAGGGCACAAGTCCCTATATATGCATATGCTTGCATATATTCAAGGAATTTCAAAGATATGTTTTTCCTATTGTTTCAAATGACATGGTTCACTGATTACCATTCCCATTCTATGTTGTCAAGGGCTTTGTATCTTCTGACCAAAGTTTCCTCACATCTCATCCATCTGACCACTATTGTAAGGGCAACCCTCAAATCTGTGGAGATTGTATCACACAGCTAGCAGAGGGGAAATCCGAAGAGAAAAGGCTAAGGATCCCCAACTACTAGTAGATGATTATATACTACATACTACTGCAGAGATGTCATGCACAGACCAACCTCTGTGGAGCTTTGCTCCATGGAGTAAGGAGATTCAGGCATGGGAAAGCAAAAAGTGCAGATCATTGACAGCAGTCAATGGTCCACTTTGAGGGTTAAAAATAGTGCATAGAAGAGTGGATCTTAGATGGCAATCAATGGTCCGCTTTAGGGCATTTCCAGAGGGAGGAGGATGGTGGGCAAGCAATGGAATGTGGTGGGTCCACACACATACTCCAAGGAGATATTGTGGACCATTGGTCGGAGGAGGATGGTGGGCGAGCAATGGAATGTGGTGGGTCCACACACATACTCTGAGGAGATATTGTGAACCATTGGTCCAAGGCCACGGATTTCTAAATGGGGTTTATGGCAGATCACGGGTCCGGGACCATGGATTGCCAAATGGGGTTCCCCTGACAACTATCCTCATTATGATCACTACCTGTTTTCTGCATGTTGTTGCCTTTGTATGCATGTGTTGATTTCCCCACTGACTCATAATCTTTTTTTGCCAATTATCTGCGAAAATTCTGTCTAAATAACATAGTATCATCTGTACATTACAGCAGTTAGAATTTAGTCTACACTCACTCAGAGTCAGAATCTAATCTGCACTCAAATTGCACACAGTCTATAGCAACTTAAAACATCATTCTAGACTTGTACTTGCTGTTTCACACAGTTTTCAAGCTTGGATTAGTAGTACAACTATTGTGACTTATTTCCATACTCAGAGATCAACGTCTCTGATTTTTCACAAGTGTTTCCCTTACTAAACTCTCCATCAACACCTGAGAGCTGAGTTTCTGGTCGCCATCACCTATATCAGGTACCTAAAATTACATCATCAGGTGCCTTGAAACTGTCAGCATGGGTGCTTGATCACCTTTGCAGGGTTTTACAGAAATCCTAATTGTTCAATTGCCATTGCCATTCACAGGCTCGCCTTTGAGGTCTTTAATTGTCTCATTGAGAACATTGCATTAGTCATCAATACATATAGTTCCCATGCCTGTTACAGTGATATTTATTGAGCAATCAATTCCTTGTCACATTTATCACACTTAGCACTACAAACTTCAATATGCACTCACAGTGTCACCCACTTGCCTTACTGCACAGCTGTCAAGCATAATATACCTGTCTTGTGTCCATACATGGACTGGGAGGTGCCATATATGCATGTGCATTTTTTGTCATGTCACAGAAACATCTTTTTTGCTTTGTCAGCTTCTCAATTTGCTGGCATGCAGTGAGTGATTGCAAGTGGTTGTGCATGTGCTTGATGTGACCACAAAGTGACCAGTTTGATTGTAGAACCTAGCTTTAGCTCATGAATGCCAAAACACAGAGCCTGTTAAGATATGGTCCCTTGCAGATCTCTGGTAACCATATCTGGCAATCAACCCCATCCTGAGTACATAACCCTGAGTCCAACCTTATACAAGCTATCCCTGAAGCATTCTGTGTTATAAACCGTAATGTCATGGACTACTTTCAATTTTCTTTTCTTTTACTTTTACAGACTATCTAGTTACAACTTCACCTTTGTTCCATTTACTTTCTCCGCTTTACACACTGCTCCTCATTTGGACTTCTATCATGGACCTCATCTCCAAATTCCTTTTATCTTATCATGAATCTGAGGTGCTTTTATGCATAGTATCGAGCCGATGAAGTCAACGCCGGACACAAGTCGAGGCATGCAGCAGCACGTACTTTCCACTCGAGGCACATATATGCATAGTAAACCGAGTTGAGGCACCTTTAGGTGTAGCATTTCATTTCTTTATCATTTACGCTGATCATTCCTTTATTCTACCTCTGAGTCCGTGTGCACAGCAGACTTAGACTGTCTCTTTACCTTAGAGAGCCAGGGGGTCAAGTATCACATGTTTTATTCTCTTTCTCCTATAACTCCTATTCTACTCCTTAGTATATGAGTACAAAGCATACACTTTAACAATATGACGAACTTTTACATTCTTACACCCATTTTTTCCTTTCGAGTTTAACTGAATCTTCAAGTCTAGCTATCATTGCAAGTTCCCAACTTCGAGTTATAAGTTGGGTTATTTCATCAAGTTTTCTTATACTTCAGCCCTTTTCCCCTATCACTATAATGCAACCAACATTTCAACCTTGCCTTGCTTTTCAGATAAAATAATAAAATTCTGAGCCTGATGTAAGAGAGCTACGCTCTCTAGTTGAAGATTGTAGGATTTCTTATCTTTCTGTTATCTTTTGGTCCGGTGCCACTCAGTGCCACTCCCATTGTTCTTGGAGTACATAGTGCACTCAGTAGTATTAGTAATAAGACTCTTTCTCCCCTCCCTTCTATCTAGTAGCTTCAGTCAGCCCTATGGCTGAAGTCTATCTTACACCAAACCCAGCCCTTGTTTACTCATCCTTCTTCCCTGAGCCTCATTCTTATCCCTCCCCAAACTCAGTTCTAATCCCTTAGATAGTTTATGTCCAATCCTATTTCTTGTTATTCCTATATAAGTCTCATCTGTATGTACCTTGCTCTTCAGTCAGAAATCAACTTAGATATGCCCTTGACTCCCTTAGTAGTTTCTAAACCAGTCTTCTCTTATTCACTTACTCTCCTCTTGTTGAACCTTACTCCAAAATCAAGGGCATGCATGATAGTGGAAGGCACAGCACACAAGCTGAAGTTAAGCACTTAGCCTTACCATCCTTAGTCTGAGCTCAGCATAAGCTCAGCACAAGGTCCATACAAGGCCTTGGTCTTAACAAAGCCTTACTGAGTGCAGGGTTTGTGTGGGAAGTCACAGTGTGTATGGTCTTCCAGTGATAATCCGTGTCTAATATCTTCATTGATTTTGGTTAATTCAGTGTAACATGCATTTTATTTTCCTGCAGCTGAGTGATTTCATGATGAAAGGGTTAGGGGAAAAAGTACCACCAATGGCTCAAACCATCCATGGTCTATAAACTCAGTCAATGCTCCTTGCATCTCATACTCTGTGTCCCTCACATACCCTGCACCAGGCAGTTGAAGTGATCTCCCTCTCTAATCAGTAGCTTGTGGCCTCAATTACCACATTAGGGTGCATGCTAAGCACTCAAGCTTGTTTTCAATGTATTATGGTGTAGCCTAGTTATTCTCATACGTTGAAATGCAATAAGCATTCAGGACTAAGATGTCACAGGAAGATACAATAGATTAGACATCTGTACAGATTATACTCAGTGCCAAAGTCAATGGGGAAGGTAGTTTATAGTCATATTGGGTCTGGGAACATAGATAGCTGAGAGCTGCAGTGACCAAGCATTGCAATATAATAGAAAAGGAAATAATAGGATCTAATGAATAGTTGAGTTGGTGTTTTGTGCTGACTTAATACTATGTCAAAATTCAGAAGCTGCCATCATACACATTGAGTCCCAGATCCTTAGAAGAGTGTATTAGTCACAGTCAAAAAGTAGCATTCCAGCTCACCTGAGGCAACAGGACCAGATTCTGTATCACCAATGTCTCCAGTAGCCCATGGGAACTCCTGCAGTTCAATCCCATCTCCATCAACTAAGTGAGGAACTTCCTGATCTGCCACCTCCTCATGATTGGATGTCCCAGTCTTAAGTGACTCTATCAACTGTGAGTCTCCAAATTCATCTACAATTGCATTGTGGACCCTCTGGATAGCAGTATGAAAGCTTGTTGGAGGACCAGAAGGGAGTGTGGAGCTGCCATTTGGGTGCTGGTTCCTCTCCTGAAGAGTCAACTGAAAGTGGCAGACAATAATTATAGATAAACTGTGGGTAAAATGTGAGCTGACTTATGTCCACATTAGTATTTTGAAAGAAATATTAACCTGTTCTGAATAGAGCCAAATACTCCTTGAAGGGTTGCCTATATAGTACAAATTGATGAAACTAAATGTGGTATAGCTATTAGCATTTTACTTACTCTTAATACCTATGACATAAGAATGAATATTTAGTTATGTAACTCAAGGTGATTGCCAGGTATCAATACCTGGTCTGTGATGGCTTGAGCAAGAGTAACTGTAAGCACAAATCTGAAAGGTGATCAGAAGGGGATCATAGAGCATATTAGCAGAGATATTGTCACCCATATCTAATAAGACCTATCATGGATTTCAGCTATACACTACCTAAAAGTCCAAACCGACTGCATACCTTGTTGAATTAGCAAATAAGTGAGTGACTGCTTGTGCCCAACTTCAAGTCCTTTTTGAAGTCTAAGGATTTCAATTGTGTTTTGAAGTGTTACTCCAACAACTATAGTGTCAAACAGTATTGTTATGGTACCAGAAACAGTTCCCACTTGATTGAGAGATTCAGAGACAGCATACAATGGAGCATAGAATGAGTCTTACACCTGGAAGGCTATGTCAGTATAGTTTTGTAAGACAGCCCCTGATAGCACATACAAAACATATGTCTTTAATTGGAAGCTTGTAAGATTGCAATTGCCAATGATACTCTGAAACTGTGGGATATTGCTAATACCTTCCCCTCGTACAAGGTTTAGATGGACCTACTATATTAATGATAACACTGCCAAGAATAATAAGCCCAAGTCCTGCAAAGACCAGTTTACTATGCCTAGAGATAGCATATGTTCTTGCCATCAAAAGTCCTGGATGACCTCCCTGGGGTTAGGTCTATTTACTTAGAGAATATATGAATGGTCACCTTGTACCCCTATAATTGCCAAGATGGCCAGAGCATGTGTCAGGTATAGCAGGGCATTACAGCGCCTTCATTAAGGTGAGTCTTCATATTTTTTCTTTAAGATGTAATATCATACTAGATATGCCTGTTTGAGTACATGACTCAGCAAGTCATGAACTCACTCACCTGGAGTGACCCAACAAAGAATGTAGCATAGATGGCCAGGGGAAATTGCACCAGTGTTGGGTAACGAGCCAGAAGGTAGAGTATGGAGCCTAGTTTGCCTTTCTTGCACCAAACCTGCCTTATCTCGGAGGGCAGAGTGATGAGAGTGTCAAATATGAGCACCGCTAATATATCATCATTTTTGTGAATGGCACTACACGGACAGTGGCACGTACACTTACCAGTAGCAGCGGAGAAGACATAGTTGGATGCCACGCTGAGTTGAGCAGTGAGGGTCGGCTGCTTGTGCAAAGGATTACTACTCACAAATCTGACTGAGCTTGGATAAAAGCTGCCATGTCCTGGAGAGACGACATGATAGAAGAGATGGTACGTAGAGTAACAAGTGATTTACGGTGGGTGTAGTGAACTATGGTAAGAGTAGCCCATTGCGCAAGCCATACTTATACTCAACTGACCGCAGGCGATTCACAAGATCATCAATGAGTGTCAATAACTGCCATGCGGCGAGCGTGATTGAAGACATGTGCCAGAATTATGTTGTGCCCAATGGTACAAGCAGTAGCCATGGCTAATGGCCAGAGCAAGCAACCGATATCACACTGATTGTCGTTGCTTAAGGTCAAGGAGGCATTCGGACTAGCGACCGGTGGGTTTCCATGACAGCCAATTATAGGTTAGAATTGTCAAGACGAACCGTAGACAGGCTCAAGAAGAACTCGGGCGTGACGGAGAGGTTGAACCTTCATGCTGATCCTATTGGCAATGATGGATCATGAGAAAATACAATGATCATCACCTCTAGTCAGGGCACGTGTCCTTGTCGTCATTCATTGCGTTGTACCATCAATTGATGACAATCTTCACTGGCAAGGCGCCACCCACATGAGAACACGCCAGGTCAAATGGACTATCAACAAGGAATAGAGGCAGATTTAAATGTACCGATCCCAGGAGTGATGCTGGGTTGGGGAACATTGGTTAGTATGTTGTCCTGGTCCTGGGTCGACACGTGGCCACACAGCTGAGCAAGGTGGATCCAAGACGGATCCTGGGCATGCGGACATATGACGACAGAATACCGTCGATAAGCTATGTAGGATTACAAAATCATCTATTGGTGCCACATGTTTGCCATGAAACGAGTCCCTAGGTGCCCGAGCAAGTACCTGAGGTCACAATGCAGTCGAGGGAAGGGACATAATAGCTCGTGAATTCCCGTGTCAGTGGATTGTGGATGCGAAAATTTCTAGGATAGAGCTTGACAGGCCC
>QFFB01002030.1:1557-25043 GCA_003316465.1 Ramaria cf. rubripermanens | reverse complement strand
AAATGGGGCGTCCCCTGACACGAAGGTTCAGAGCCTCGGTGTTAGATCTCAGGGATCTAACAGGGCTGGCGTGAGTCATGAGGGACTTCAAAGATGCATACCTGGCGTGTAAGCCAGGTAACTCACTGAATGATCCCACATTTGGCATAGAGAGGGAGAGGGCCATTGAGGCCTATGAAGCCAAACAGGCAGTGATCGCCACAAGGCCCATCACACCTGGGCCCAGCGTGGCTCTACCGCTGCCCATGGGTACATCCCTGCCCACAGGCCTCCCCGGCCTGGGACAGTGCCTCCCCCATGGGGACCCCCCTGTATCCCTAATGGGCTGCTTCCCACGGCCCCTAGGATGCTCCGCCCCAAGACAGGCAGAGTGGTACAACGTATGCTTGGTTGCCAAGCCAGCATTCATCACACTAGTTGATAGTGCAAAGAAACCCCCTGCCCCATCGCGAACGCAGGAACAGCATGCAGTCATATGACACATGCAAAGCCTGGCCAGGGAACAGAAGCCGAGCTACTTTGAAATAAAGGCCGGAACCCCAGGCAACATGGCAGCCATGCTTGCACAGTAGCAGCATAACCCAGAAGGGGTTCCCACCGCCATCTGCCAGGAGGATGACAGAACCCTCAACTTCACAGATGTCAACATCTGGATGTGGTTGAGGGATAGCACCCCCAGAAAGCAGGATTGGTCAAACAGCAAATACTATAGCTGTTCAGCCAGGCTGGTCAATGGGCCTCACTGGTAAATAAAAGGGAGGTGTCAACACCCATTGGTGACACGCTCCAATACTCAGTCCAGACTCAGTTCAAGCCTGGAGACAGGCCACTCATGGAAATCCCAATGAGTGAGCTGGCCAAATGGCTAGGGAAGTGGGCCAGAATGACCCATGACTGCACAGCCAGGGTGGAAGCATACACCACCTGTGCCTTATCCCATGAGGCACATAGCACTGCGGCAGTGCTAGGGAAATGGCGACTAGAAACAGCCCTCATCAAGGACCGTCTCTCACAGAAGCGGGCCCAGACATCCCTGTCCCAACAGCTCGATCAAGAGCTGCACATAATGGCACCAACCAAGGCTGCCAAGGCTACATCTGAGGTACAGTCAGACAGGTCATCTTTGCCTTCCCTGCTGGAAGGTACCCCAACAGAGATGTGGCCCCCACCTGCCTCTTATGAAGATGCCAACATCCACATGTCGGATGGCAACTACCACTCACCAACAGTGGATCTCTACGAATAAGATCCCCCAGGCTTATATAAAAAAAGGGGAGGGTGTAAGTTAGGTACATATACTTATACCCATGGCCCTTAAGGCCATGTAGATCAGCACATATGACAGTATGTATACTTATTAGTTATTGTATAGAACAGTGGGTCCCAATACACATGGACCCACTGTATAGTTAAACTGTGGGAACTACAATGTAGTCCTCACAATTCTTCACACATACTATCACAGCATACTTACTGCAATCCCATACATTGGTTGACTTCAGTTGAGTATCATGATAAGTGTGAGAATCTTACAGAATGGGGGTTGGGGTCAGGCTCAGACTACTTTGGGAAGGGCTCAGATAAGTTCAGGCTCAGGGTAGGGGGCTCAGGATGGGGTTGGTTACTGAATATGGTTACTGGAGATTTATGAGGATCTGGATTGTAACAATAGCTCCAGCCAGCATAACCTTTTGCAGGCACATAAGCTGATATTCACAGATAGTGGTGTTTAGGGCAAATATGCACTTGCCCACCAAACTGTTCAACAAAAGTGTGCACACCAGGTTTATTAAAAGGAGGGGACATGAGGCACTCACCCTGTGTACCTACATACATGAGGGATCTGGTGACATGCACCTGACATACAACACTCACAGAGATAGCAGCCTCTCCATGCCCTGAGTCCCAGATGATGTCAGTGCAATACTGGGACTCTGACACTTGAGAGGTTGGGATGCAGGCCTTTGAGAGCCCATGTGTGAATACTGGCAAGTCCCCACTCAGGATCCTGCTCCCTTGACCATACCTGATTATATAGTCTCCACCATACTGTGTATCATCTCAGAACACATGGCCAGTATGACCTGTTACCTCACACCAGTTTGTTAAGTTCATGGACATTACCCAGAACTTTGGAGATTGGATGTCCAGAGGTTGGACTTCAAAGGGGTGTGAGGGGGGTAGGGACTAGGCTTCAACTTATGTGTTGCAGACTATTGTCTGATCCCTAATTTCAGAGATCAGAGGTTCAGAGGTTGTCCAGAGGTTTGGATTTCAGAGGTATCACTAAGCAGTATCTAACTATGGAGATAGTGATGTGAGAAGGCAAGAAGATGGTAACAGGGAAATAAGTTGATATTTGAACTAAAGAACTGATACAAGATTGGAGGACTATCAATATGTTATATCCTAATAGTATCCTAAGAACATGGAACAAGAAAGACACAAGTGTAGAACAAGAAGGACATAAGAGTCATATAACAAGCAGAGTTCTGAATCAGATTGGAGGTTCAGATTGAACAGAGTACAAGTAATATACTTTGGGTCATGAATGATGATTATACTTTAAAAGGAATATAACAAGAACAAGAATGGAATACAATAGGTACTTCAGAGTTCAGAGGTCCAGAGGTCTGGAGCTTCAGTGTTAGATCAGGGATCTAACACAGTTAGTGTATATCAACAAGAAATAACCCAAGATAGCACTTGCCTTTCAGGGGTGGAAGAGAGAACCACATGTCCTCTAGCATCCAGGGTGAAAAGTCACAACATGACACCACATCATGAACACCATCTAGTAGCCCTCTACCCCACAATAATGACAAGGGACAAGCAGTGCCCCAATATGCAAGCATAGCTCCACATGCACAGGCCTGAAGGTCACACAATACTAGTAGGCATACAGAACATTGTCACAGATGATGATCCAAGAGTAACAACCTGCACAGGTTGAGCTCAAGCCAACAAAGTTCAGCCAACCAGTCAAATGATGATAAGTACAGAGTAGTTGCCAGACTACTTGAGAAGGTTACCAGTGCCCAGATGCATGTTGGGAATGGAGTGAATGTGAGTTAGAAAGCAATCATGCTCACTATAGAGTCCTGAGAGGCCAACAAATGCATTCATAACAAGACAGATGACCTCTGTAGAGCCACAGAAGCTCTACAGGAATGGCTGTAGCAGCAAGGACAGCATGGCCACAGAAGGAGAGAGGACACCCAATCCTCACACCAGCACATGGAGCACAAGAAGCAGCTCATGCCCCCACCAAGTCACATGCACCCCAAGAGGAATGAATATGGGCATGAAGAATCCTCAAAGCCAGACCCATCAGCACAATCCACAGATGGATCAGCAACCTATCAGGATGAGTGCAAGACCATCCAGTAGCTCATCTGAGAGCAAGTTGCCTCAGATGCAGACATGGAGACAACTGCAGCCAGTCTAGAGCTTGAAGTCAAGCACTGGCAGCAAAAAGAAGTGGCTGCAGCAAGATGGCACAGTGCTCAGCATGCAGAAGAAGCAGTTGCCCACTCTCTCCACAAGAATTTCCCCATGCAGGAAACAGATAAGGCTGTACAACAAGCCCATCACACCTTGGAGCAGAAATCAGCTCCAAGCCACAGGATTGACAGGGGATACCCACCACTAGACCAATCAAGGACATCAGTCTGGTGTGAACATGCCTGCTCTAGAAGCAGGCAGTGACAGCAGCCCATCACAGGCCACAATTGGACAGACTGCCCCCAGCAGGGGACAATCCATGGCCCCACCTGAAGGTCAGGGCATACCTGATTATGTTGACAGCACCCCTGAGCTGTACAACAGATTCATGCCAATGATACATGTAGTGCTTGCCAACATTGTGAGCATGGACCCTGAGAAGTCTGTTCTAGCAAAGGTGAATATAAAGCTGGCTCACCTGGACATGTATGCAGGTGAATCAGACCTTAAGAATTTGAGGTCTTCATAGCTGAGCTAGAGGGCAGGTTTCCCATCTTGCACCACAAATCCTTTGAACCTTCACTATCAACAAATTTTGAGGTGGGGAACGATTTCTTACGCAAAGTGGTGGACCTAATGCAGAAAGACCTATCATTATCTTTATGAAGTGACACAAATATGCTCCTTAAAATAATGTAGTCGTGCATGTAAAAACATTGGTAGCCTGAAAGAACTTAACAAACGCCTTGCGATGATTGAGAATGACAGTCTACCAGAAAACAGGGTCACGTATGAAATAGGACATTAAGAAATGACATTACACAAGAAGAAAAAATAAAAGACACAATACTTCTGAGTGACCTTGTACTAATGAAGTTGGTCATGGACGAGAGTCAGGGACTGGCGCAATAATGCCGCTACGGGATTCGAGTTGTAGTGTTCGCAGCTAATGCTATGTGTCGGTACAGCTAGAAATAGCCAGCTACACTCGTGAACACACCAAAAGTTACCCTCCCCATCCACATTTAACAACAAGCGACCTTCACAAAGCATTGACTGGCTGTTACTCATGTCTGGTCTGATACTGATTCTTGAGGGAATCCTCCTGTAGCAAATGCTCAGCAGCACTGAGCTGGATTGGCTCATTCAACTTGGCCCCATAACCACGATTGAGAAGTGCACAAGTGTAAGCAGCTGTTTTCTCGAATATGGAACGATGCCCAGATGCTGACATTGCTCGAATGCCCTATTCTACCCTCATACGATCTCGCAGCATGTCTCAAGTGGCTTTGACATGGGAGATATTTAACGACCGCAAGTCGGCCTTAGGACATGCCTTACAGGCCTGACCTATTAAGTTGTACTGCTGCCCTGACTTGCTTGTTCTAAGAGATAGGTAAAATACACACAAGTCGAGTACGATTTGACACACGGAATCGGGTTGTCCTGTTCGTCAACAAGCAATTATCGTTGACTTGGCCCTTAGGCTTGCCTTGGGAATAACACACGGTTTCTGGAGGGTTCATCCACTGGTTTGGATCTAACTGAAAAGGTGGTTTCGCCAGCAGTCTTAGGATACTTGACATGTGCCCCAGGCTGGTATGTGTACAGTCTGGCTACTGTGAGTTTGCACGTAACAGCGACCGGGTACGATAGTTCCGAGTCGCCAGAGGTCACTGGTGCTGGTGGTGCTGGACCCTGTCGGCCCTTGCTGCTCTTTGGTTGTTGACGGAACATTAGCACGAGTATAGGTAGAAAAATAATCTAGTGCATAGCGCAGACTGTCGGCAACGTCGCCTGGGATGGGACCATTGGAGTTGACGAAGCGAGTGAGCTCGCGCAGCGCCCTAAGATGGTCGGCTGGTACATCGCTCGACGACGACGAAGACTCGTCGATAGAGAGACTCAAGGACATGGACATGCCTAGTGTGTAGACAACATTGTTACGGGGACGACCACAGAAGTGAAAACTTCTCTCGATTGCGATGGGCATCTACCGACTAGATTACTGTTGGAGTCGATCTTAATAAAGCCAGCTTTGGCCGTATTGTGGGCAATCGCGCAGTAAATACACTAGGGCTGAACGGGATACAGGGAGGCTTGCTGTGCTGGACGACATTACCTGTGATCATGCATGATAGTCGTCTTCGCGACTTGTAACGCGTCGAGGTCCAAACTCACGGTCCCGCGGTATGAAAGGTCCCGAACGGTCCCGAACGAAACCCATGGACTCGCAAGGTACCCCATCAAGAATTTAATAAAAAGGTTCGTGTTCCTGACTCTCTGGCGATCTCGACAAATAAATTTGAACATCTCCAATGACAGGCCTACCCAAAGCTTCAAATCGAGACTCACGATTTGTAAATTGACACGTCACTACCACCGTCGGGTACCTACGGTTCCTACGTAGGGCCGCTTTATACTTGCCAGTATATCACACGCTGCGGGAAAAGGTTTGGCTCATGAACATATAATGACGCCATCTTCTACATTTGTACTTTGAATATGTCCGAAGAACAGCTAAGCGACGGTTCCGCCAACGTCTCCAATCTAACCAACCAGGGCCCGTACGCCAGAATAGCCATAACCGCAAACTTACGTTTTTGACGGACTCTCATCGAGTTCATGACGGTCCTGGCATACGCGGGCCCATCCATGATTTCCCTCGAGGAAAACGAATACCCATTTGAGGATGATAAGGCCCCTAGGTATTCTAGCGGGGTGGTGATTTATCGGGTGGTTTGACGGTAATCGAGATGCTCAAGAGGTGAGAACTCGGCTGGCGGAATACAACGCTTGCAGAAGTACGGCGTCATGCCATCAGGGTATATCCACAATAAAGGAAAGATCAAGCGGATAACCATGTCGAATAGCAGCTATGGCCAGCACGAACACAGGTGAAAGGGAGCTATAAGAAAGTCAATGGGCTGAACACATGTGGGAGCCGTTTGAGACACATACCGGAGAGGCCTTGATGGTCCACAGTATGCGTATGGAGTGAAAGAACGCAATTGAGAACAGCGATCCACCTTGAACCTGAGTTACAATAATCAGTCTGGGACTACAGAACATACAAGAGTGCGGTGGCTTACCAAAGGTGGGAGGCTACATACAAGCAAAGACCTCACCTCGAACCAGAGGCTACCGTCTCAGCACGTTGGAACCATCTACGACCGGACGTGATGCGCGCATCTTTGAAGGGTGAGAGGGGACTTCGTGAGGGGACTTCGTGAGGGGTTATACCGACACCTGGGCTTGTCGTCAGCCAGCAGTTAGAGACGAGACACAAATCATCGTACAACGTGCCCCGCACGAAATCAGCTAGCATCCTTGCAAGAAGCGCGATATGCGACCGGTCGTAGCTGGGCCTGCTCGGTGAGAAAGCATCCTGACAGTGGAGGCTGCTTATATAGAGGATCCTATCGAAACGAGCGCCGTCAGAAGCTCAATGACGTGTCGCGTGCCTACGACAAGCCAACGCACGCCTTGGGCAAGAAAGATTAAAAATGGTCTGCAACACGAGGCACGTAGCGCGGACGTTCCTTATATAGGATGATTGTATGTTGGCCCGTGCACTGCGGATAGGCACGAGATGGATGTTGCGATGGCAGGCAAATCGATGATCAAACGGAAGGTCTGTTTCCTATCGCAGACACATCAGCGTAACGAACAGTTCCAGTGGCAAATGTAGTTTTCAAGTGCTTGCCAACCGACATCGATTGTTCAGCAAAGAAGCGAATTTAGATCGTGGGCGCCGACCAAGATTATCACGTCTTCATTTGGTCAGCCGGATGTCTTGACAAAGAGGCCAACAAAACACAATCATGGCAATTACAACGACGAAAGGAGGCCACAATCCCACGACGAATGGCTGACACACGAACTTCGGAGGTGAGATGAGACGACAACACAGGAAGAAGAAGTACTTCTCGGCGAGAGCTACATACCCAGATGACAGTGCATTACTTTTCACGAAAGATATATGATATCATTCCAATACCATGCACTTATTTGGCGGATTTTCTGTGTAGTTGCTTCCTCGATAAGGGACGTACTTACCACTAATGCATACTGTAATGCGTTTAGCAAGCATTGGAATAATTCGGCATTAGTACACGGCATTAGGACACCGGCAAGTTCCGGTCGCGGTTTTCCGGTCGGTGTCCGTTGCTGCGTAATCTTGTCACTAACCATCACGACACTCGCTCCGTCCACGAACGAGGAGGCAAGGGAAGGGTCAAGAAGGTTGAGGGTAGTCTCGCTGGTACGCGTTATGTTTCTTGACGACCTATTCTCATTCTAGAGCCAATTTTTGATTTTTTTTTCAGAAATTCGCTGAAGTAGAGAGAGATGTCTTATACGTCGAGGAAAGGTTGTTTCAAATGCGGCAACCGTGCGTTCTGTCTCCCCCGTTTCACATGGCACTGCTGAAGTATATTGTTTAGTCGGTCATATCGCCGAGGTGAAAATTGTGCTTCGTACCACCAGTCGCAGTGTTCTGATCAACGCACTGTACATCTATAGGCTTGCTCATCTGACCAAAGGTTGTGTTACAATTGTCGCCAGCCAGGCCACGAGAGTCCGGCTTGCCCTCAGCCCCGCACTGTGGCGGCGAAGCAATGCTACTCCTGTGGTGGCGTTGGACATATGTGAGTCATCCTCGCATTGGGCACATGTTCTATCTTCAATAGTCATGCATAGTCAAGCCGAATGCCCTAGTTTGCGCGTTCAAGGTGGAGGACAGAAATGCTACGTACGTGGCGTTCGAGTTTGACGACATATGATTATGTATCTCCCGCTTGTTATTGCAGACTTGTGGCCGTTTTGGTCATATTGCTAGAGCTTGTCCTAACGCCACCGGAGGACCTGGGTTCGCTGCTGGCGCTCCTGCTCAGGCTCCTGCATTCGCGTCTCGCGCGCCTCCTCCTGGCCGCGGACTGAACACTGCGTCGCTTCCGCCCGTCAAGTGTTTCAGATGTGGAGGACTGAATCACATGTCTAGGTATGCTACCACTGATAATTAGATTGGTTTGTAGATTGATCTCATGTGTTGGATCTCTGCCGCAGAGACTGCCTCGCCGCACCTGGCACGACTGTGGCTGACCAGACAGTTGTCTCCAATGGGGTCGCTCCGAGCAACAAGGACAAGATCTGTTACAAATGTTCCCAGCAGGGTCATGTATGTGAAACGGTCATAATCTCGCTCACCTAATCCAATTGCCGCTTATTGTTCCAGATCGCTAGGGAATGTCCCCAGAATGCCGAATATGTAGCCTAAAGCGCACTGAGGCATAAAACCGGAAGATTATTTATGTGGAGACAAGAGCAAAACAAAGAGTACAGACAAAAAAGGTGATGTTTCGATTTCAGAAGGGGAGAGGAGAGAGGGGTTGGTTGTGGAGAGGAGTTGGGGTGTATGATGAGAAAATGACTCCCTCTTCGACTTTGAACAGTTCTGATGCCTACGCTTGTTCAATTCCTTGACTGCTATCTGTGTTCTCCCCTATGCTTCCGACAAAGTCTCTTGGTACGAAAAAGAACTAGTTGTTCACCTGTTGGATGCTTTGGCCGATATCTCGCCGATACCTCTCCCGTCAAGTCACCGCGACATACTCCTCTCATCTTCCGCTGCCTATTCGACCAACGACTTCGGTATGGTGAGATAATAGCGCATGGGTTATCTATCAGCGTAAGATGGAATAGGATAAGGCAGACGGTGAAACCATAAAGTCGACGTCAAGCGGTAACCCCAGGGCATGAACTCTTCGGCATAGGTATACCATCCACGACATTTCGTCGCAGCTTAATTCTGTGACTTCTCCGATAAACCCGAGGTGGCGGTGCTGTCAACCACATCTTCCAGCGCTTCGAGCCTACGGTGGCCACAATGCCTTACATCCCCAATGCTTACACCCCGATCGTTCGGTCTGAGAAGTCCGTAACGCCCCCGTCATGTCGTACATGTTCGAGGCGATCGGGGGAATGGAGGCGGGAAAGACTCACCGTTGCTTTGGCCCCACACGCCCTAGCCTGTTTGTTCAATATACCTTTTGGATGAGCGGGAGAAGACATCTTTTGAATCACACAGACCTTCTAGCGTAGGTGCGGAGACTGTACCTGTGTGATATTCCACTGTCATTGGCCTACCGTTGATCATTCCCAAGCATTTGAAATTAGCACGGGTACTGGTTAGTATGCTCATTTTCAATCGTCAAGTCTGGTGACAGTACAAACTTTGACGACGACGATAGCATCCGAGCATACTTATGGTCACGGTGACAGCTGTGGACCATCAACTGGACCTCCGCTCATGCTCTGAAGCAGCAGACCATATCGACTGGAGTCTTTTATAAAATGCTTCGATGATTTATGAAGCACGTGAAGTCATGTACTGGATGTTTCTAGATTTGGTGGGGTCCTCTGACATCCGTTCTATAACTTATTGGAGGTTGTTCTACAGCTGTCTCGGCGCTGCCAGCCTCGAAAGAACTCGTATACTGTATGAACGTGGCCGTATATGTTCTTCACGCACCTGTGGTGGAAGCCCATATGAAAAGCTATTATCGGTATCTAAGCTACATTGCGTCGCTGCCCCTTGCATTTTCCGCGGATTATATTTCAGGTACTCCGCTCTCGTCCCCATGGAGCGTGATAATGCTCAGCTTCAGACCTGGAATGCTGGCCGGCTACGGCAAGCCGTCCTCGGTTTAGTGCCACGAACGTAGCCGTGTCCGACCCTGATCAGTGATCTATCTTGAGTCGAGCCGGCATTTCAGGGCATCTACCACTTATATATTCTGCATTCTGAATCCTAGACGGAGACTCGGATGTTGTACTTGGAATTAACTGGTTGCAATGATCTGTCTAAGTGAAGCGGTAGTTTAGTCCCTGTTGAGCTTGTCCAAACATTACAGGCCCATTTCTCCATCTGACATAAGTAGACCGGATTTGATCGAAGCTAAGAACAGGTGAACGTGTGCGGATATGCCAAATTGAGACAACAGCGGCGATCTGTTGACAATATTGCGCCACACTGAGCAGTGCCACAGAATACCGGTCGGGCACGAGAGGGAGTGGATTAGCGTTTTATGTATACTTCACCACGCGTACCCCCCGTTCAACTTCGAGCTGATCATGAGGTCCTCCTGTTATGATTCTGAACCATTAGCTCCTTGTCCACTTTGTAAGTCTTATGTGAGTTTCCTTATCATTCCCAAAAGAAATGATCGTACGAAGTGTCGAAAATATAAATTTATTGGGCGTCCCGTCGTCTAGGAAGCGTAAGTGACCCAGATGTAGTTAAAATTATTGGGCAAACAGGGAGCTAGGGTCACGTGATGGAACTCGTTGACTTGATCCGCTCGTCCCAAGTTCACGCTTCCTCCGCTTTATTCTTTAGACTCGCATGGTGATTTGTCGAAAATGTCCCACCAATCAAGCGTCCGCACCATACTGATCCTCCCAGCAAGTCCTATCTGCCTGAATAGCGCCCTGTCCAAGTGGAAGCCTTTAAATATCAGGCACAGCTCACATTATCCTACTTGTAAAGTCCCCACTACTTCTCATCCATTGAGGACTCAACTTCATATACATCATGGTAAACTATGACAGGAAACCATTGGACCCCTCGTTATACTCTATCGATCCAAGGCTCGCAAAGTTGCTCAAGGTCTCTACTGGTATTCAAGACGACGCTCAATTGAAAGCCCACATCCTCAGAATTCAGAAAGAAGCTTATGATGTGAGCACACCTCTCCGGCAAGTTTTTGTGAAGGTGCTTATTGCGTACCCTACAGTCCTTCCCATATCCATGTATCCGACTTTTCACGTTCACGACGTACGCTCACTCTCATCGTTCATCACCTTAACTTTCACTTATGCTGTATTTTTGCGCTTAGGGTCGCTGTCACTCAAGTTCCTTTGTACAATGAAGTCATCAAACAGGGCAGACGGCGACCTGACGCACTACTTCTCGAGATCGGTGCTGGCTGTCAGTGGCTGATTGTTCGCATGGCAGTCACAGTTTTCTGACCCATCTGCAGTCGGAAATGACGTACGAAAGGTGGTTGATGATGGATATCCTGTCCAGAACATAGTTGTGACAGACATAAACCCCCGTATGTTTGAATTAACCATTCCTACACTACAGCTCGCTCATGATTCCCTGTTTTCATAGAATTGTGGGAAATTGGACATCGCCTCTTCCGTTCTGACTCCCGCTCGTTTCCCGTAAAGTTTCTGCAGGCGGATATCTTTGATGAACGAGCCCTCAGCACCCAGACACAGCCATCCCCTTATCGGCCAGACTTGAGGATGCTCCGCAGTCTGACCCCATTAAAGGGGCACGTTACTGCAATTTCCCTCCAAATGGTCTTCCACCTTTTCGATCTGAACCGCCAAACAATACTTGCACGTCGCCTCGCTCATATACTCTCACCTTCCCCGGGTTCCATAATCGTTGGCCGTCAAATGGGGTCTAGCAGTCCACGCGAGATATTACTGCATGGGAACCCTCACTACGTCCACAACGCTGATTCATGGGAGAGGATGTGGTCTAAAGTATACCCCAGGGGCTCGGTGGAGTACCGCTCAGTACTCTACGACCTCCCCCAAGATATTGTGAGCGCCGCGAAAGACATGGTTACGGTGACGCAGTTTTTGAATTGGAGTATTAAAATACTATAGCATGTAAGTCGGAGAATTAGATCCTGACTCAGAGCAATTCGTCGAGCTTGGTGCGCGTCTTGGACACCCGACGAGAGGACTAGACTTCTGATGTTCGTCCTAATTGTTAGTCTCCGTGATTTGAAGTTAGGGAAGAGGAGACTGGAGGAGCACCCTATGTAACACTTCTGCTGTCCTGCCCCAGTAATGTCCATCGATATGTATTTGTCCTAGAGAGTCAACTATAGTTGAAGTGTACTTGGATACATATATACAGGCCCTCGCAGTAGCCGAAGCCAAAGCCCTAGAAAGACATCTCACTTGGCGGCCTTGCGGTCGCGAGGCGGAGCCAAGCGACCAAGAACATGAATGACGAAGTCAAGCAGCCAGTCATAGACCCCGAGTACATCCGAATAGTATTATACAATCGGCTACAGCAATGCAATATTAGTCTTAACTCTAGTTAAGTATCTGTCAATCACGGCTTCGGTGACATCAAAACTCCCATGTGAGTTAATGCAACGCTCTATGCCACTCGCCAGCGCGCGAACTGGAAAGTTCTTACATGTGGCAAAGATGCATTCCCCGCCAGAAAGCTTCTTTTCCAGATGCCTAGCCGAGTTTTTGCCAGGTACCCGTGGCACTTGCCAGTGCACAGTTGCTGCGTCAGTGATTCAACAAAAGAGGGAGCACTCGTTTTCAGTCAGGTAGCACCGCCGCTGATCCTTGATTAAGTGATCTAGCCACTGACAGGAATGTCGCTTGAAAAGGGTCCGGGCATCATAAATATCCGTATTATTTTTGATTTGGGGATCAGATCCAGAAGTAGAACGTTTGAACACCAAAAAGAGGTCCTTCAAGTTTTCGTGAGAGCCAACAAAATGGCACTGCCTTTGGAAAGCCCTGGCTAGGTAGCCTTATCTGGCACGCAAAGTTCAAATGTTATACCTCGTGAGCCCGCATGCGCGATGCGCGTGATGGCAAGAGGAACGTTGTAGCTCCGAGCTAGTGTTCCAGTATAAGATTTGAGGTACTCACAGGTACCTCTGGACTAAGGAACGTACAGCCTCTCCTCTATCTTACTTGGTAAACCCAGCGGCATCCCAGGCTCACGAGGCTAAGTCGACTTTCTTAGTACTTTTCACCAACAACCATCTGAAGATCGATTGAAGTCTCAGGCCATGGCTGCTGAGTCGTGGAAGCATTAACATAAGTCCGACCAACGAGCTCTGAGCCTTAGGTAGCGTGGCACCTCCGCCATATGTTGTTCTGACAGACCACCGCTCACCCTTGGGGACTCTCAACCTCTGATATCGTGGTCAGTCTGCTGTGGGTGAATCATACATCCGGCTGACTAGAACACCCTATATCTGGGCTACATGTTAGTCAAGAGATGGGAATATTTGATTTGGAACTTCGGGAATTGACATGAGGCTTCTTCACCTCCTTTGCCTTTTGCTCTTTACTGCCCAGCAGGGCTTTCCGTAGACTTGGCGGCAGAGATACTACTTGTCCTGTGACGTCCTAGTATGAGAACATTGATGGACGTCTCTCCTACGCCTCAATCAACTACAACGGCTTTTATCGACGGTCTTCGGTTCAAGTTTTCTCGGCACCTCACATTCGCGGCCGTCGCAGGGCCACCCGAACTATGACCCTCATGTACGCATTCCCGGAGTGGAAGCATCGACCATCCACAACTGGAATCTGAATTCTACGAACAAGTGTCTTACCGTCTCTTTCTTCAAATGTGTGTTGTTTGTGCGGTGTAAATTCCTTCGTGGTGAACGTCTCCACCCAACAGATTCATGCAATGGGGACCACCGTTGGTTCCGACTTCGTGTGAGTGGTGTCATTGGGCGCAAGCCGGGTCTTTTCAAAACCATCCAAGTTTCTCTCCCGGTCTAGAGCTGGGGAGCGAACACCTGGCGGATGTGTCCTCAGGAAGAATTCGGTAGGTACGCATCATTTCTCTAACACTCATGTTACTGTTGAGTTGTTCTTTGTTCTAACATGTATACATGTCGTTTATGCTAAGGCACTGGCCTATCCAAAGACCAGTTGCAAGGCTCGATAGGACGTTGTACTTGCTATGGGGCATGCTATTCGCGCCTTATTCCATCCTTCACCTGTGTTTATCTAGGTACCAGTTCACGGAATCCCTCAAAGGGCCCCCTGAGGGATCAACGCGTCATGGATATTGGAGATGGCAATTTTTGTTCGGAATGTGTGTACCCACTTGAAGCCGGTGCGCAACCTCGGAGAAGCCGGAGGCATTATGACGTATGTTTTCTGCCATCAGGAACTTCCAAGTCATCAAGCCTGATTTTTAGATTCGGAACCTTGCCGGAACGTATGGGTATACCTACTGCTGGTAGTGAGTTACGACACTAGATTCTATGGCGCGAGTGACTTTCATCTTAGATCCAGATCCAAATCATCTATGGGATGGGGACCGATGGAATTGTCGATGACACGACAATTATATATCAAGGGCCTGACCATGTGAGCAATCCTCTTCAGACACCATGGCATGGTATAGCACAGTTTCGCTCAAACTACTATCGTAGCTCGCGTTTGCATCGCCTACCAGCCCCTCTCTCATAATGTTCAATGCGAGCGGTACAATTCAGCACTACGACTACCCACTTTCCATCGTTCAAAAGCCGCTGCGACTCTCGTTGCGAAAGGAATGGTCACATTGCCCACACTCGATCAATGAGATCGGGGCAACTCAGCACCAAGACTACCCACGTTCCATCCTTCAAAACTCCACTGTGGCTCTCGTTGCGAAAGAAACGGTCCCATTTCCCACAGTCAAACGGGAGAGAGATGCCCTTGGCGCAAGGTGGGATATAGAACATTTTGCCCGCGTAATACTCCTCCCCGTGAACATGAATCAGATTCATCTGACCTAATTCATTGCTCTGCAAGGGCTCTACACCTGTAAAATCATGCGAAAATGCGCAGGCTCTCGAATCAGGTCCTCGATGACTCTGTTTACGAGACTGGAAATGATATACAAATGGATCCTGTTCCATTCGGCAGGCCAGTCTAATCGCAATATCAATCCAACGGACTAATTGAAATGGCAAGGCTCAAATAATTCATACAACGTTATAACCATGACTCTCAAATTCTTTGACATGATATCTTTATTCTCTATCCCAGATATCCGACAACACAGTCGTCAAATTCGGCCATAACAACTGTGTACCTCCCGCCCCGAGGCGCTTGCTATGAAGCCCGCCACACCCCGACACCTGTACTCGACCTTCGTGTCCGGAGGGTGATCCATCAGTCTTACGCCGAGGGTTACAGCCTAGTCGCCATAGATCTCGTTGTGGATAGCATGCAGCTCCTTCATGCTGGTCTTCCCTCGCACCCTGATTGATGTCGAAGCTGAAGATTCTTTGGCTATGAGGCAGCCATGTGGCAGCACCTTTGGCAACTCCGGGTTCAGGATGCGAACATTTCAGACCCGTCTCCGTTCACTTGGTCCATAGGTGTTGGTGTGTGACGGTTTACAAGTGGAATTGACGCATGTCGGCCGGTTGCGACAACGATAGAGCTCTCGAACCATTTCATAAGGAGTATAAGTCGGCTGAGGATGTAGCCTGAGGATATGCACCTGGGTGCAAGTCTCTGGATGAATCCATCTTCAACCCTCGATCTTCACGTCAACGATGGACATCATCCTGTTAGATCATGATGGGAGGGTGTGGATGTTTCTGGATTCTTTCTGCTTGTTTTGTATACCGTGGTACGTGTTTTGCTACCCAGAAAGACAGAGATCCCAGAAGATGGTAGAGAGCGACCATGTTCATGACCGACCCATGTTTATAAATTCCCTCTACATTTCATTTTCGAATCGTCTGTCTCTAGCTGATGCAGTCTCGGACGAAGTCGAGAGTACACGCACTTTTTAGGAAGCCAAATCTTTTGAGTTGGATTATAAATACCAGTGATATGAATGCTATGGCGACCAAACGTACATCAATAGAATAGACATACTGCGCTTATATTAGGGTCGTAGACCCATAGCCTTCAATTGTCATGGGTGGGATGGTGGTTCTCAGGCGGACTGTCGAGAAGAAACAAGTTTCTGTGATGTCATGCCAGGGCGGATCGTGGGAAACTGTGTAGAGGATCGCTGTACAGCCATGCATGGGATAGTTGGATCATCCACATAGCACATGACTGGTGGTGTGGGCTGTGCCAGGGCTTCATAAGTACATCATATGAGTATGCTTAAGTTGTGGCAACTTCAGGTTGACGTCGTGTCTGCAGTTGCCAAACCTGTGCGTCGAAAGCTTTTACACCGAAATCATGCGTCGTGTTTCGACAGAACAGAAAATTCAAAAGTTACTGGAAGTTGGGCGCAGCGCCGAGGGTAGACAAAATTTGATAAAAGCTTGCCCACCGTGGACAGCTTTCGGGGAGCGTGCCAGAGTATGGGTATGAAGTATTCCGACCATCGCCTGACACGAACTGAACCTGTACAGAATGATGTTCGGAAGTGACGGGGACTAACTGCGGAGTGTCGGAAGATATATAGTACTGTAAGTGGGCTGTCCCCACACGAGCATTTTAGGAAAAGGCAGTGCTTGCCTAGCTAAATGACCTGGCTGCGGTAAAGGCTCTGTGCAACCTTGCAACAGCTCAGTGAATAGGTTCATAGCAAAAACCTGCACTTGTGGATGATATGGGGTTACAACCATCCCCTGTGAGACCGATCTTGTTTCTGTTTCCCACGCCCTTGCTGCGGAAGCCGCCAGTTAGTTGTATAAAGCCTTAAATCTCACAGGCAAATAACCACTTGCAGCCATGTCCAACGCTAATGGTGATGACCGTAAAGTTGCTATGTCGTCCCCTACAAACAGTACAGCTAGTAGGGGCAACGTCGTCGATCATGATGCGCCGCATGGTGAGTACTACATTCTCTTGAACCTAACGTATGCTCCCTTACAATTCTCGTCTGACACGTAGTGACAGCCGAGCCTTCTGCGTCGCAAGCTGCAGCACAGAAGAAGTTGGACGGGAAAATCATCCATGTTCAGCCCCTGAAACGTTCTGAGATGCAGGTCTGTCTATTATTTTCTTTTCGCCAGGAATGTACGATTGACGCCATTCAAGCCGTCCTACGCCCAAGACATGGGTGCGCAGCATGTAGAGCACGGCCTATACGGCTCTATGATCCACAGTCTGGGCACATGTGTCGGGTGCATTGGCGCCATTCCTTGCTGCCCATTCCCGAATCCGTTCCGCAACGTTCAGCAAGGTATTTGACAGTACGGCTGTCTTTTCTCGTTGGGTTGACAAAGCTGGTCTACAGGATCCGTGGGGCTTGTTTCCCGCTTTGGTCATTTCTACAAGGCGGTTGATCCTGGACTTGCTAACGTCAACGTGTGCACGGAATCTCTCCGCGTCGTGGATGTAAAGATCCAAATCAGCCCCATTGGACGCCAGACCGTTATCACCCGCGACAATGTCAACGTCGAGATTGACTCTGTGATCTACTTCCAGGTATATCCTTTTCTTGGTATTTGTCGCATGGCACACTCACTAAATCGTCCTTAAGATTGTAAACCCGTATCGTGCTGCATTGCAAGTCAAATTTCCCCCTGCTTGGTGACAACTATTAACATATTTAATAGCGGCATTTCCGATCTTCGACAAGCACTCATTGAACGAGCTCAGACGACTCTTCGTCATGTCGTGGGTGCCCGTGCCGTTCAGTCCGTGGTAACTGAACGTGAGGCAATTGCGTTCGAAATTGCCGAAATCGTCGGAGACGTCGCTGACGTAAGTTCACGTTCCTCTTAAGCAAGGGAATTTCATTTACTGATTTTATTACCCATAGAAATGGGGGGTTGCCATTGAGGGGATCCTGTATGTCCTCGCTGTATATATCTATCCCACTGTTACTCATCCACTTATAGCATCAAGGACATCATTTTCTCTGCGGAGGTTGCGCAATCCCTGTCATCCGCTGCTCAGCAAAAGCGTATCGGAGAGTCCAAGGTCATTGCTGCTCGCGCCGAAGTCGACTCGGCACGTCTTATGCGCCAGGCCGCCGATATCCTTGCCAGCCCCGCCGCCATGCAAATCCGTCAACTGGAGGCGCTCCAGGCCATGGCAAAGACCGCCAACAGCAAAGTGGTGTTTGTCCCGATGCAGCTACAAAGTGATGTGGTCGGCCAGGGAGCCTCAGGCAGCATGGCTGTCCAGTCGGAGAGCGGGGAGGGCCTTGGCCCCGCCGGGCGAGCAGGTCTGCTCACCAGTATGGCTGGCGTATGAGATGGCTGATTGCACGCGACACGTCAGAACTTTAACCCTCGTGGCATATGTCTCGAAAAATATCATTCCTGCTTACGCCTTACGATATATGCCTCGAGCCCCACATGTAACTTTACTTGATTTTGTTTTCTTCCGTTACGTCGTTCTGCTCTTGTAGTTTGCTACGGTGGCTCACGGACTAATGCTCATGATTTAACTTTCTTTTATTGTGGAGGCTGTCATACATCAGTGAAGAAGGTAGTTAATGGGGCAGTAACCAGTCTATTAAGAGTATATAATATATGATAATTCTGCTTAAGACTTATATTTATAACGGCCGCGTGGCATAATGGCAATGCGTCTGACTACGATGCACATATCAGGAGATTGCAGGTTCGATCCCTGCCGTGGTCAATTTTTCTTGCACCCACGAGTTACTTTGGCCAGTCAATGAAATTTTTTTTTTCAAGGTTGGAATCATTGGTACTTTAGTAGGTAAGCAACTCCACTGTGTACCGAAACTATGCATTTAGCTTCACTGTGATTGTTAGCTTGGAAGAACGTTCTATGCAACCAACTTGAGGGGGAAGGTTCGTCAAGGGTTGATGGGTAAGAAATCTCTTTGATCGTGGTTATTACCAACATCATCCTTGTCGAACTGAGCGCCATCTCTCACGCTTCGTTTTGGCATCGCATGACCCTTGTCCGCATCCCGTACGTACTTGCGCCATGAGCACTCTGGCGATCGGTAGGCACATAATATATTAGACGACGTGCAGCAGATCTCATTAGAGTTTGGTATAGTTATTTCTCTCAGTGACTCCAGATGTTTAAAGTCAAGGTCAGTTTGGCCCCCTTGCTGTACGGTTCTGTCTCGGTTGGTCATGAGTCTAGTTGACCGCTTGTAGATAGACTGCCTAGGGAGTCAAGGATTTGGACGAGAGTCGAGTTTAGAATGGGAAACTACTCTACACGGCCTTCTCAAGGCGCTGTGAGCTGGTTGGCCAGACACTGTGATTGTTGCTCACCAGGCTGCGCAGGATCGGCAAACACAAATGTCGATAAAGAGTAACCGCTACCGGTGGGTTCCCAGCTGTCATTACCGTGAGATGAAGCAACTCGCAGATTGAGCAGTGCGCGTTTGATTAGGACTGCGTGTAACATTCTCTGCACCCTAGAGAGAAGGGTAAGTTATGGTCATAGACGATCTGGACCCGGGGAACAATTTTTTTCGCGCTCACAGAATGAGTACGGCAGATCCCTAGATGTGCCGTGCATGCGATCAGTTGCAAGTCATACGAGCGCCACAAGAATCCGCCAACTTACAGATATCACAAGCGTGGCAATATTCACCGCCGAAAAGGCTTTTCAGATAGGTAAATAGCGTGTCAATGGGTGAAAAACTCAACACACCAACTAGGTAAATGTAGTAGAGGATCCCTTCCACAAAGGCGCCTTCAGACGACGACACATGAAGAAAACATGGATTTAACCCCCACCATCCCTGTAAAGCGTCGCAACGACAGTTGAAGATCTCCATATTCGAACTGGGTGAGGCATGTTTAATGCTAAGAACAGTAATCAACACATAGCACCACGCACGATGTGCCCTGGCATTATACACAGTCAATGCTAGGATGACTGGCCATAATCCGATCAGGCCTTTTTTTGTGCAAAAGCATTATATAATTCTCAATAACATACCGGATTCCAGGATCAGTACAAGTACGAAGTCCACGTAAACCAGCTTAGTCGCGAGATTCAGGGCTACACAATTTATGGCTTCAGGAATTGGCCTGGGGACGACTGACGGTCACTATAAGTCAGAATAGAACCCGCACGTAGAAGGACATCGGACGTACATTGCACTTGTTCCAGACCTACACTCAGGAAGACAAGAACCAAAGTGGCACTCGCAAACCAGAATACACCCAGGCCTATACCCAACTTTATACTTCTTGCGAAAATCGCCCACGTCCTGATAACAAGGACAACTGTACGGACATGATGAGCTTGAAACCTGGGAGAAGCCTAAACAGACAAACGCTCTGCCACCGCCATGCCGATTGCCATCAGCACTAAAACCATGATAAAAGGTGAACCGATCAGGTGGTTTGTATAAGTAACTATCACTCACACACTCTAGCTTTGTACATCCGCAAACAAGTGAGAGGGGAGGACGCTACGCCTCCGGTATCTGTCCGAAGGATGTGAGTTGAATTTAAAAAATGCGGTTACAGCGAACAGACAGTCGGCCATGACCAATAAACCACCTTCTACGAAACCCTGATACGTCGCCAAAATATAAAGGATCTTCATCAAATTCCATGGGGAGGGCCAGACGAGGTGAATCTCCAGTTCAAGCGTCAGTAAATGGTCGTACAGCTATTGTGATGTCTTCTTCAGCGATGATGTTTGGGTGGATCGATGTCTATCATACCAACAATGCTACGGCAGCCGCTAGATCGTGGTTAGTAGGCTTATCGAGCAACCACATACATTAGACCTACTGTCAAAATACTGCATGTATACTTACCTTAGCAATGTCTGGGTGGCGGTCGTGGCAGGAATTCCGGACTTACTGGGGTCAATGAGTTGCCTTCGAGGCTCAAGGTTGAAAAAAGGGACGGTTCTGCGTCCATCGAGAGAAGCCTGCGGGCGGTCACTGAAGCGAGGAGGGGGATTGCAACATGTTTAAGAACACTTAAGCTCCATGGACTTAGGTATTTTAAATGATGAGATGATGATAATCATAAATCAACCATTCTAGGTAACACTAGTAGGGAAGATCTGTCAGTAGATGGAACTTCTCTCGAGATCTCTTGCCACGCACTGAGTGATAAATTAACGACGTGGGTAGCAAATGCGAGCAAAGGTAGCCAATGAGTTGCGTCTAAGCAAAAATCATGGAAACCATCATCTATTTCTCATTGACTGCGCACGCTACCCTTTGAATTCAGATTCTTGTTGGGATGAGGTAATCGGCTCGGCACTTCGGTGGACAGCATCTCGAAAGGTAGAGCAAAGCGTTAAGTAGACAAGTAAATAGATTTATTTTTAGAGTGGATTTCATGTATAAGAGCAGCGACCTGCAGTCGCTGCTCTCTACCGAATTTACATCCTATTTACTTCGACCTATAATTCTTTCTACACATTTTCCATGGAACGGAGGAGTCTGTACGCCGAGAAAACGGGTTAGTCAGCCTGAGCGCTTCCCCTGCGTGACCGGCGTGATTCTGTGTGACATTATAACTTGAAACTTGAAGCCTTGAACCAAGTACTCAGTAGATTTGGTCGCCCGTTCGCTATACAAATGACCATGCAGTCTTTGAACCGCGCAATCGTAGACAAGATACCCTCCTGTCGCCTGAAGTGTCCAGTCTTCTCGTGTCTCGCGTAGACTCGTAACTAGCCTGTCTACGGTGTGCTAAGGCTATGTGTTAGACAGGCGGCACTTTCCGAGCTCGAGAGCATGGCTCGGCTCTGTTGGCATCACAAATCTCTGGCCCAAACTCTTCAAAGGAGACTTCAGAATCTACATTTGGTAATATAAAATGAGTTACCAGTACTTAGTGCAATCGGTGAGTTAATTTGCAATGGCTGCACCAAGCCATGCTCTCGGGTCCGGAATCTGCCGCCCGGAGCTCATGGGTAATTGGAGCGAGAATCATCAGTAGAGTGTATATGTTACCAATAATTATTAGCAAACTGAATTGGAAATATCAGGCAAGCTAGTAATTATTTAACATATACACTCTAGTTTGCATAGCCTTAGCACAGACAGGCTGGGTATGAGTCTGAGTATGTCTCGTGCCAGTTGCACAAAATGGATGTTTGTTAGATCCCTGAGATCTAACACTGAGGCTCTGAACCTTTGGACCTCCAGACTCCAAAGTAACTATTATATTCTGTTCTAGTTCTTGTTGTATGCCTCTTAAAGTATAATACCTATTTATGACCCAAAGTACTATAGAATACTTGTACCTTGCTTAATCCAAACCTCCGACCTGTTAAGACCGGGTCTTCGTGTGGGACCTCGGGGGAGCTCAGACCGAGCTTGGCCGAGGAGTACTAGGGAGGGCTGGGCTTCAGCTTATGTGCTGCGCCATCCACTATTACACGTGCCTGTTAAGACCGGGTCTTCGTGTGGGACCTTGGGGGAGCTCGGACTGAGCTCGACTGAGGAGTACTAGGGAGGGCTGGGCTTCAGCTTATGTGCTGCGCCATCCACTATTACACATGCCCTTGATTTCGGAAGGAGATCAGGACCAGAGGAGCGGAGGGACTAAGAGGAATTGGAGCGAGAAACTTGTAAAGGGTTCGAAGGGTATCTAGTTGGATTTCTGACTGAAGAGCGAAGTACATACAGAGTGAGACTTATATACGGATAACAGAGGAAACAGGGTTGGACAGAACTAACTAAGGGAATCAAAGGAGTTCGGGGACGGAGTACAGGGAACGGGCTCGGGCTTGGGCTTGGACTACTTTGGGATGGGCTCGGGCTCGGTCGGGCTCGGGGTATGGGCTCGGGACGGGGTTTGTGGCCAAATATAGTCACCGGAGATCCGCAAGGAACCGGATCATAACAGTACCCCCTCCTTAAGGCCGAGACCCTCGAGGCCGCAATAGAGTAGTTGAGTTAGCCTCTTATGGCTATTCAACATCGGCTCCGAGGTGAGAGTTAGCCTTTTGGGAGTCAGAGGGGTTCAGACCAAAGTTTTTGGAGTTCGCCTTTTGATGAGTCAGCTCACGACCGAGGTTAGTTAAAAGCTCGGAGAACGGGCTGGTGGACCCAGCGTAGTAGTTGTATCCTCCCACCCCAAAATAGAAACAATGTCCGTCGACTGCATCTCCCCATCCCACCTCCTCGTTGCTCATCAGGAGCCTATCACCATCGACGACGACAAGGACGACACGCAGGTGACCATGCCCACACAGGTCGCAACGACGTCGGCCGAGGTTTGCCCCGGAGTGAATGTTCAGGATACCTCGGGTATCGACATGCGGAAACCCTGGGTCGAAGGGCCCATTGGAAAAAACATAAGTTCGCCTTCGACTCCAAGTTCGGGAAACCTCGCTGACAACTCCGACAGTATACC
>QFFB01002026.1:0-18472 GCA_003316465.1 Ramaria cf. rubripermanens | reverse complement strand
CAAAGTGTTTGTAAGCGCCCCCATGCCGCTCCCAGCTTTCCCTGGGTCTATCCCTGGCGGTAACCCCCCCAGAAATCCTGTACCTGCTGCCCAGGCCAATGACCTTGCACAGGCTATTGCTCTGCTAGCCAGAAACTTACAAGCACCCCACCCAACTAACCCTAGGACAAAAATCCATGAGCTGGATCAATTTGATGGCTCCAACCCAAAGAAATTTCAACCCTTCCTTGTCCAACTCCAGCTCAACTTCCACGACCACCCCAATGCTTTCCAACAGGAATCCATCAAGATCAATTATGCCCTCTCCTACTTGTGTGGAACAGCACTTGACTATTTCAGGCCCATGCTAATGGACCCTTTCCAAGCCCCAGATTGGGCAGACAACTATTCTGACTTTGTCGTGGAACTATATAGCAACTTTGGTCCATTCAATGCAGAAGCCGATGCCAAAAATGAACTGAACAAGCTCTGCATGCAGGAAACCCACAAGATTGCAAAGTATATTGTCAGCTTCCAGCAACTTGCTCCAAAATTCTAATGGGGTGAAGCTGTACTACACCGACAGTTCTACCTTGGTCTTCAGTCCTGCATCAAGGATGAAATCGCTCGCGTTGGTAAACCCAACATTCTCTCCAGACTCCATATGCTAGCCCAGTCTGTTGACTCTTGTTACTGGGAATGACAGTCCAAGATCTCCTGCAAAAACACTAGTCAAAGCACCTCCAAGATGGAGAAGTCCTCCGACAAGAAACCACAGTGCTCAGACAAAAAGACTTCCAATTCCAACGATTCTGGTTCCACTTCCAGAAACTGGAACAACACTCCTGCTATGTGTGGTAATGCAACCGCTTCCGGTTCAAACAACAACACTTGCAAGACCACTCCCAACCTCTCCAACAAGTTAGGAAAGGATGGCAAACTGACTACCCAGGAATGGCAACACCGCATGGACAACAACCTTGGCCTCTTCTGTAGCAACTCCAGTCACATGGCATATGAATGCCCCAAATCCAACTCTTCCATGAACAAGTCCAATGGATAGGCTGCGAAAGCAAGAAAAGACAAACCTGAGGTGAAAACCATACCGGTACCAAAAAAATAGTCAGTAGTCCTCTGACCTCCACACAAGCTGAGGGCTGTGTTGACCCCATTTGTGTGTGAACAATCCGGTTCAACTCAATGCATCCACTCTTTCTGCTTCCAACTCCCTCATGATTCTGCTCACCTCCAATACTGTTATTGGCCCACCCTTCCAGGCCCTGGTCAATTCTGGTTCCACTCACTGCTTCCTCAATTATAACCTCACACTCAAACATAAACTCTGTACCTCCAAAGTTCTGTCTATTCTGCTCCACCTTTTTTTGATGGTTCCTCTAACTCAGAGATATCTGAGGCAGTGGACCCGTCCATCTGTTTCACTACTGGAGACACCTAACAAGTTACATTTTACATTACTCCACTTGACACTAGCTGCTCTGTTGTGCTAGGACATAATTGGCTTGCCTGCTACAATCCATCGATTGACTGGGTTTCAGGTCATATCAAGTTTTGCACCCTGGAGTCTGCTCTGTCTCTTCCATCTTTCCCACTGAGGATGGCTACTGCCTCCTTCCAGCATCACCTGCAGACTCACCTCTGCACTCCAGTCCTCCAGTACGCCCTCTGTACCTTAAGCTCAAAGCACCCCAAATCACTCTGGTGAATGCAGCCGCATTCCGCTGTGCCCAGAAACAAGAAGGATTGCAAACCTCTCAGCTTCAACTTTCTGACCCCACCTATACAAAGGCCTGCTCCACTTCCACCTCCACCCCAGTGGATATGTCTTCCATCCCAGAAGACTACCACTCCTTCTCTGACGTATTCAGCAAGGCCAAGGCCCATGTTCCCACAGAACATCACCCCTACGACCTGAAGATCAAACTAGAAGAAAACTCAGCTCCACCCTTGGGCTTGATCTATTCCATCTCTCAGAGTGAACTTCAGTCCCTCCGCAAGTTTGTCAATGAACACCTCAACATGGGTTTCATCCACCCATCCCTGTCTCCGCATGGTTCTCCTGTCCTTTTCATCAAGAAGAAGGATGGAACATTCTGCCTTTGCATCAACTTCCGTGGCCTCAACCACATTATCAAAAAGGATCATTATCTGCTTCCGTGCCTTTCTGACTTACTGGATACTCCACGCAAGGCTAAGATCTACACCAAGATTGGCCTCCAGCATGCTTATCACCTTTTGCCTCCATGAACATGACAAATGGAAAACCACCTTCTGCACCTGCTACGGCTCCTTTGAATGGTTGGTTATGCCATTTGGCCTCACCAACGCTCCTGCAGCTTTCCAATGTTTCATGAATGATATCTTTTCCAACCTACTTGATGTTTATATTCTTGTGTATTTAGATGACATCCTCATCTATTCCAACAATCCAGAACAACACCACAACTATGTCAAAGAGGTCCTCCGCCGACTCCACAAGCACAAGCTATATGCTAAAGCAGAAAAGTGCGAGTTCCACTGTGACACAGTTGAATACCTCGGATACATCCTGTCTCCCAATGGCCTTACAATGGCGGAAGATAAGATCAAGGTTATTCAAGATTGGCTGGAACTGCAACATGTCAAGGATGTTCAATCTTTCTTAGGATTCATTTACAACTATTCTGACATTACCATTCCACTTATGTGTCTCTCCAGGAAAGGTATTCTGTGGAACTTCAGCCCAGAATGTCACTCCACATTTGAAACCCTCAAGAAGGCTTTCACCATGGCACTGATACTCGCATTCTGGGTTCCCGAAGCCTTACTTGTTCTTGAGACCAACACTTCCAACTATGCCCTCAAGGCAATCCTCTCAATGATTTCCCTGGAAGACAGAGAAATCCATCCAATTGCCTTCCACTCCTGCACCTTTTCTGCTCTGGAACTCAATTATAATGTCCATGACAAGGAATTTCTCACAATATTTGAAGCATTCAAAATTTGGTGACACTACCTCAAAGGTCCAGCCTACCTGATTGACATTGTCACAGACTACAAGAACCTGGAATACTTCGCTACCACTAAACTCCTCACTTGCCGACAAGTCCGTTAGTCTGAATACCTCTCACAATTCAACATGGTGATCCATTTCTGTCCCAGGTGGCTCGGAACAAAACCTAACTCGGGACGTCTACCCAAAAGAGGGGAGTAGTGACTATGCCAGTGTTAATCCTCACAACTTCTGCCCCATGTTCACTAACAAACAGCTGGCATTGTCCCTCTGAGCAACAGCATTCCATGTTCTGCTACTCTGTGCCTCAATTATCATGGACACCAAATGGCTCAATTCTGACATCTGTTCTGCACTTCATTTTGACCCCCTTTCCACCAAACACCTCGACGACCCCTCCAGTCCTGGATGGTCTCTCAACTCCAATAACCAACTCTGGTACAAAACCTAGATTTATGTTCCAGATATTGATGACCTCCAACTCCACATCCTCTAGCAGTCCAATGATCATCTGCTCTCAGGACACCTTGGTCAAAACAAAACCCTCAACCTAGTACAACGCAACTATACTTGGCCTCTCCTCCGCACTATAGTCCAGGACTATTGTAAGTCTTGCACTACATCTATGTGGTCCAAGCCACAGTGCCACAAACCTTACAGTCTTCTCAAGCAACTTCTTATCCCAGAACAACCATGGAATTCAATCTTGATGGATTTCATTGAAATCCCACCTCCTCTGGCTATGACACTATCATCGTCATTGTAGACCCACTCACCAAACAATCCATCTTCATTCCAACTCATGACACCATCACTTCCACTCAGCTTGCACAACTCTTCATGATCCACATCTTCTCCAAGCACAGCATTCCATCCCACATCACTTCCAATCGCGGCTCAGAATTTATCTTGTCCTTCTTCTGCACCCTGGGCAAGGCCCTGGACATGGAGCTGCACTTCACTTCCAGCTATCACCAGAAGGAGACTGCCAGGTGGAATGTACTAATCAAATACTTGAGCAGTACCTCCGCGTCTACTGCAACTATCAGCATAGTAATTTGTCTGACCTCCTTCCGCTAGCGGAATTCACATACAACAACACCCCCAGTGCCACTACCAGCATCTCTCCATTCTACACCAATAAAGGCTACTATCCAAACCTTACTGTGCACCCTGAATGAGACCTCGCTTCTGCTTGTGCCCATGAATTCCTTGTGGACCTTGATGAGCTCTACCAACACCTCTGTGAAAACATTACCATGGCCCAGAAATGCTATCAGTCTTCTGCCAACCAGAAACATCTTCTGCAACCGGAATTCAACATCAGTGATAAAGCCTTCCTCAAGGCTGAGAATTTCCACACCACTTGACCTTTGAAGAAGCTTTCTGAGAAATACCTTGGACCTTACGAGATCATTGCTAAGGCCGGCAGTCATTCATTTACACTAAAACTACCTGACAGTATGCGTGCAGTACATCCAGTCTTCCACATCTCGATGTTTGAGCCCACAACTCCGAATAACATTCCATATCATGAACAACCCCTGCCTCCACTGGTAGTCATTGACAGAGATCCAGAATACAAAATTACAGAAGTCCTTAACTCAAAACTTGATTGCCACTACTGCTATCAGCTGCAATACCTTGTCAAGTAGACTGGCTATGAGGGTACTGATGAAGAAACCTCCTGGATCTCTGTGACCAAACTCAACCATGCTTCTGAGCTCATCTCTGACTTCCACCAGGCATACCCTGATAAGCCCAGCCCCATTTCCATTTAGATAGTCCATCCTTTCTGTTCCACACTCACTTCCATATTTTCTTCCATTAGATATGTTGGTTGGCCCCTATAGTATAGTTGTATACGTGCAGACATGATGATTGGCAGATACACCCTATGATGGCCTATTAGACATATGTCAACTTCCATACACCAGTTGTTGCTTGCTCTGCCACACACTGAGGGCTCACCTCTCTTGATTGTCTTATGTCCTTCATTAGTACAAGTCCCTTTTCATGTTCATTTCTATTCTGTTCACACTTTCGCATTTTTTCTGATTGTTTCAAAACTTTACATTTTATTAACTATGTTACTTTTCTATCCTACTCTTCTGCATTTCCATCCCCTCTGTCTCCATTTCTGTCTCCATTTCTGTCTCTGTCCCCTCCATCTCCACTCCAGTTCCCATACTTCCACCTGTTAAGTGCTTCTGGATTCCCTCGCAGAGCTTGGTTGATCCCACATAGTTGGTAGTCCAACATCACTCCAATCTCCCATAGGAGGCCCCTTATGTCCATGAGGACATCTAGAGCCCCCCCCCTGGTTCCTATCCTGTTGGTTCCCCATTCCAGTCCTCCCATTCCCATTCCCATTCCCCCTTCTGTTACCCTCAGCCTCAGAAGGCATGTCCTGCAGATATTGGTAAACCCCTGTCTGGGGTACCTTCTTCATGGACTGCATTCTTTCCGGTTGCCTTAGCCTGTGCTGCTTTCTTTCCATGTGCCATACGTCACCTGACCCTGCCTACTGTGCACTGCCTTTTCAGGCCTCTGCACTGAGAGCAGGCACTCTCCCTTCCCTCACCATCCCATATGCAGCAACCTGCCTCCTCTTGCAGTTGTTGCAATTTTGAACACCTCTGTCCGACTCCTCCGCTTCTGACGACCCTCCCATTGCAACTCTTTTCCACTTCCAGTTGACAACTGCCTACAGCTCCTCTACCTCCTCTGCACCTTCCAGGCTCTCCCATTGCTTTTCCTGTTTCCTCTGCACCAGCTCCTGCAATGCCTGTTGGTGTGTGTCCCGCACTGCTGCCCAAGTCTCCTCCAGTGCCCCTCAGTTCCACTGGACTGTGGTCACATTGTCCATGACAACAGGTGATCACAGTGGCTGCCATAGGTTGGCATATGCCCCCTGTCGAAGCCTTTCCACCTCTGATGGAGTAGGCATAGGCACCAAATTGGCATCCTCGCCTACTTTTTGGCCCATCATGGGCGTATCCAGGTCCATCTACATGGTTTCCACTTCTACACATTCTGCTTCAGCATGTACTGTTTCCGCCTGCTTGTGTTCCTCACACTCATGCTGTTTGTGCTCTCATTGTGCCACCTTGTTGCACGCCTTTTGATTGCGCTTCACCCGTTCTGCATGCTCGCATGCCTCAGCCTCTTCCTGCTCACATTGTGCTCATTCACGCTCTTCACACTCACATGTCTCAGCGTCTTCACATTCCTACCATTTGCAAGCTGCCTTCTCTTCTTGCTCCCATGCCGCGAGTAACTTGCAGAGTTTATCAATGGAAATATTTCTGGCATCCATGTTCTTATGCATTTGGAGTCAGCAACAAGAGTAAAAAACTTCCCTCTACTTCAAATTCTGCCCCTGCCTATTCCAAGTTCCATACCATGTGACCAACACATGATCTTGTGGGGCTCGACCTTAAAGGGGAGATACTGTTACATCTGTACATACTGTGCTCCCATTCCGCCTTCTGCACTATCATTTCCATTACTACCCTACTGTTACTCAGCTCTCCAATCCTCACAGCCCCTCCATCAGCAAGGGTACCTTGTTCCTCGTGGAACATCTGTGTCCCCATACTGATGGATGATGGGTAACTATTTTAGATATCATACTTATGTCCCCCCCTGCCCTATGATCCCTGACTCCACTTGTGATCCATATTGAATACCTCTTCTGCTCTGACTCAGATCTCATTACTGTTACCTCCTTACATATACCTCCTAGTATACAAACTCCTGTATTTGTACTAAGTAACCTCAGTTCAAATATCAACCACATTTCCTGTGTTAACCTTCTGTAGTGTTCTTAGTACACTTCTGCTATTACTTCTGCACTTCTGCACTTCTGCACCTCTGCACGTACCACAGAACTGTGTTACCTTACTTGACTCCTCTGTTCTGAAGCCTTGGGACCTGGTGATTGTTTAAGAGGCGCAGCACATAAGCTGAAGCCAAAGTCCCTTCCAATCTGTCTTCCATTCTCTCAGTCTTATGGTTTTACATGTCTGTAACATGTATCCCCTGTGATCAGGTATCCTCTATGTCCACATATCCATGTATCCCCCATGTCCATGTATCCCCCATGTCCATGTATCCCATGTGTACACGTATCTCACATCTCCATGATCACATATCCCCTGTGATCACATATCCCACATGTCTATGTATCCCATGTGTCCAAGTATCTCCCGTGTTAATGTATCCCCTGTATTAATGTATCCCCCATGATCACGTATCCCCCATGTACAGCTATCCTCCAAGGCCAAGTATCTCTCATTTTCATGTATCCCCCCTGCTGGGATCCTTACCATACTGGGATCATTACTGTATCCCAGATCAGTACCATACCCATATCAGTACTCTATCCCCAGATCCCCAGATCAGTACCATCCCCAGATTACACTTTGTGAGTGCATCTGCCAGCATGAGATGAGTTGGTAGGTGCTTGAAGGATATGATGCCCATTGCCACTCATTCGCATACAAAATGGTTGGTGGTGCCATTTTGTTATATCCCCAGGCATTTCAGTAAGCTGTGTAACCATGGTGCTTCTTTTGTGCAATGACTCAATGCCATGTACTCTGCTTCACAGGAAGATGTGGCGACTGTCTGCTATTTTTTAGAGCTCCATGATATGGCTCCCCCTCCCAGGGAGAATAGGTAACTGGAGATAGATCAGCATCTGTCTGGATCATTTTCCCAGTCTGCATCAGTATAGCCCACCAACTAAATACTACAGACTCTTACTTATAGTTAGCAGAACAAGAATATAATGCTTGCTCTTTTCACCCCTACCATCAGTTTGATCTTCGTTATGCTTAGTTCTATTTTATCTGGAGTTCACACATCTTGAAACTGTTGTCCAGCCCTTACCTGAAGGCTAGGATCTATTTACTCTTACATTAACTCACTCTTCATTCCACATGTCATATCTACAAAGTTATTTCCCCTATCACATTAAAGTTTTCGACACTTGCCCTTTCATTGCTTTTATGAGATGAGAACTGACTTAGCTGTTGGACTGCAAGGCTTATGTCTGGACACATAGTGATTGCCGCATACATGAGTGATCCTACAATCATCTGGTATGGTTTCTTTGCCATCTTTTCTTTGTCTCTGTCCTTGGTTGGACATGTTGTTGTAGATAATGAGATCCTGGGCTCTAATAGGGTGCTAACTGGGAATGCCTCTTGCAGTTGCAACGGAATTTGCCTTCAAGTGCTTAGCTCTTTTCTTGAATCATGCCAGCGCACTGGCTTTCCGAGTGGCCAGCACATAAAGCTCTCATACAACCCCTACTATTGTCTCCTTATCTCCCCACTTTATATTCTATTACATCACAACTCATTCCAAAACATATATGCGCCCCTCCCAGAGTGTTATGGATAGCGACGGGCCGAACTGCGTGCTGTCCGAGCCTGTATGTCTGCTAACCAATGGTTCGTCTTACCTGTTCCCCCTCGTCGTTATATTCACTCATTTCCCAGGCTCCTCCAGACACTGACTTAACTTATGCCTCATTCGACAAACGACACTCGTGAATATGTTAATTCATTCACATCCACTTGTTCATCTCACCAATACACACAGGAACCCCCACCCGGCCATTATCGCGAACTTTGCTATGTGCGGTTCCAATGCAAGCCAGGAAGCTATAGGTGTGTGCCTTCCATCCCTGCGGAACACGAGATTTGATGATGCCTTTCCCTCACTGCAGCCCCTAGCCTGGACAATTGCGAAGCCGCAGGTGAGTCATCCATTGGTATTATGTATCACCACCATGAGTTTCCCTCGCAGTCTTTTTCACAAACCTCGCCCTGTCCGGCTCCAATCAAGGCAGAAAGCTATGGGTATGTGCCTTCTGTCACGGCAGAGTGCGAGACTCGATGATGCCTTCCCCTCATTGCAGCTTTCAGCTTGGACAATGGTGAAGCTACAGGTGAAGGATGTGCTTTATATCCTGTATAATCGTTGATGTCATATATGGAAGACATCCTGGGTGTTACTTCTCATGGAAATTTTATGCTACAATTGCGTGACCAGCTTCACCACGATGCTTCCCTCGCCATTAATCCCGGAGGATTCACTGGCCCTACCGAACACAACCCCACGCAGCTCTACCGCATCGCCACAGCAGCCGACCTCGAACAGTATATCATCACGGTCGAAGTCAACGGCGTCAGGAAGTGCTGGTGTAACTATTTTATGGGATCACACCAATGTCACTTCATCGGCGTTAACCTTAAGGAGTTGAAGCCCTTCAGGTGTACTTGGTACGTCTATTACTAGCCGTAAGCCTTGGGGATGCTCATTCTGATCAACGACTTACAGTAGGCGATTCATTGGAGTAAGGCAAGAAGCGATTCGTCATGTGACTACGAAGAACCAAGGCGATATCTTTGAGTGTAGTGTTTGGTAGGCACATTATCCAGTTCCCTTTAGTTTGCATATTCAAAGATGTGTTTTATTCACCAGTCACGATTGGTATTCCCGTAGAGATTACCGTGACAAGCATCAGAGGCTGCCTCATGAAAAGCAAGGAGATGGAATAATTGCAAGGTGTTTTGCTCCTGTCAACGTCGTACAGTCTCCGATGCAATAACGGTTGTGTTCTGAATCTGATGTATCGGTGGTATTTACGACCTATGTAGACTCAGATAGGTAAATGTGTTTTCGTCATCCACTTGCTTATCGTACAAGTGATTTAGACACACACCTTTGTCCGGGTTTTCTGGATGAGCTACGTGACACCTCTTGAGGTGACGTGTGACATCGCCCATATTTCGGCAGGTCAGCTCCCCTGTGACACGTGACTGACAAGTAAATTAAAACTGGAAGCCGGCAAGGCCCTTGGTCGAACATAAGACAGAAGGGATCTTTTATGAAATATTTTTAGAGTATTACTGTATTCAAAGTCTATATCTGCAAACACCCCATTGTTCTTCAGGCCCTCATCCATGGCTGCTATGTTAAAGCACTAATAAGCCTAGAACACATGGATCATGTAGAGATTATATAAGCCTCACTACCACTTCATCGCACCTCAGTGAATCAGACATTCACTGAGGTGAGTAGCATTCTTGTTCATCAGACAGATTACTTACAATGACCTGTAGTTAACCTGTCTCTAGGTACTATACACTTAGTGAATTGGACATTCACTTAGTTAACCTGTCTCTAGCTGTGCAATAGTGTTACATCTGTACATTCCGTGCTCCCGTTCCACCTTCTGCACTATCGTTTCTGTTACTACCCTACTGTTACTCAGCTCTCTGATCCTCATGGCCCCTCTATCAGCAAGGGTACCTTGTTCCTCGTGGAATGTCTGTGTCCCCATACTGACAGATGATGGGTACATATTTTAGATACCAAGCTTATGTTCCCCCCCTGCCCTATGATCCCCAATTCTGTTCGTGATCCATATTGAAAACCCCTTCCACTCTGACTCGGAACTCATTACTGTTACCTCTTTACATGTACCCCTAGTATATAAACTCCTGTATTTGTACTAAGTAACCTCAGTTCAAATATCAACCACATTTCCTGTGTTAACCTTCCATAGTCTTCTTAGTACACTTCTGCCATTACTTCTGCACTTCTGCACGTACTGCAGAACTGTATTACATTGCTTGACCCCTCTGTTCCAAAACCTTGGGACCCTGTGATTGTTTGAGAGGTGCACTTCCAATCTGCCTTCTGTTCTCTCAGTCTTATAGTTGTACACAGCCATAACAAATAGCTGTTTCAGGTTATGGGCCCTGCAAATAGCATAGTACCTACTGGTGGAACAAAGTCATTCATGGTCCCCAAGCTTGCCTGGGATGGGTCAAACTGGGTGACCTGGAAGACACAGATGGTTACCATGCTGGCAGCCAACAGAGGTATGATGCATCATCTTAATGGCACAGTTTGGACACTGGCACCAATACCCACTTATCCCCCCATGCACACCTTGGATGAGGATGAGGAAGAAGGCCTTGAGAAGGCAGAGAAATGCTTGGATGATTATCACCAGCACGAGGCTTTAATTAAAGTTCAGGTCTTTACAACAATACCAGACTTGCTGCTGATAGAGGTGCAAAACCTAAAATCAGTGAAGGAGGTCTGGGATGCAATATGTGTGAGGCATGAAAGCAGAGTACTTACAGTCAAGGTCAGCATACACAGAAGAGTGTATGAAATGAAATGTGAGGATGAGTCAAATGTTCACACTCACCTCAAAGTGCTTATGAAAATGCAAGAACAACTTGCAGGAATGTACACAGGCCTCAAGGATGATGACTTTGTCACTGTAATCATTGGATTGCTACCAAAGGGGTACAGACTGCTTATCAATGCAATCTCCCAGTCTGCAACACTTGCAAAAGTCAAACTCACACCCCAGACAGTCATGCAGAGCCTACTTGAAGAATTTGAACACCTCAAGATAGAAGAGTACTAGTTGAAGGCCACCAATGCACTTGCAGTTGCAAAAGGATGCAGAAAAGGGAAATGCACAGGTAATTCCAGTACTGGGAAGTCTAAGATAGAGTGCTGGAAATGTGGTATAAATGGGCACATAAAGGCCAACACAACTCAGAAGGGAAGAAGAAAGAAAGAGAAAGCAAATTGAAAAAGGGAGATAAAACAGCCAATGCCACAATGGAAAGTAGCAAGTGGGCTTTCACAACCACACTCACTGCTCACATACTGTTGCAAGAAACAAGCAGGCACAAGGTAATAAATATCTACAACTCCAGAGCTTTGACTCATACAGTATGTCACCTAACCACCACCAATTTATTACCTTCAAAGAGATTGCACCATTGCAGCTGCCAAAAAGTCAGTATTTATGGCTACAGCAATAGGGAATGTGCACATAGCAATCCCAAATGGAAAGACAAATAGCTATGTCACACTGAAGGATGTACTATACTGTCAAGACATAGTGTTCATGCTGATATTGTTATAAACAGTAATGTTAAGGACATTTTTTCGATTTTATTTTCTTTTATTTCCATGGACTCTCTATTTACAACATTATCTTCATTCTATTTACCTTTTTCCATTTTATCCATTGTTTCTCATTTGGACTTCCATCACGGACATCACTACCTTTATCTTAAACATACTATTCACCTTCCTTCTCTTTATCCACCTATCCAAGGCGCTCTCATGCATAATACTGAGCCAACAAAGTCAACATTGGACACAAGTCAAGGCATGCAATGGCGCGTACCTTCCATTCAAGGTGCATATATGCATAGCAAACTGAGTTGAGACATCTTTTAGGTGTAGCATTTTATTTCCTTGATATTTCCACTGATCAGACTTTCATTCTACCTTCGATTCTGTGTGTGCAGTGGACTTGAAACATATCTTTGCTTCATAGAGCCAGGGGCTCGAATATCACATGTTTCATTGTCTTTCCCCTTTAACTCCTACTATTCTCTCTCCTAGTACATTAGTATAATACAGATAGTTTTGTAATATGACAATCTTGACCTTCTTATGCCCACTTTCCCTTTCAAGTACATCTGAATCTTTGAGTTCATCTATCACCGCGAGTTGCCAACTTCAAGTCATAAGTTGGTTTATTTTATCGAGTCTTATTACCTTTCAAGCTTTTCTCCTATCACTATAACATACCTGACACTTTGACCTCACATTTGTTTTACAGATATCACTCATGCAAGGTGACAAGCTGGATTTGGTGTGCTGTTGCAGGACTGGCACTGCACAGTCAATGATCCAAAGGGTACAACTATTGGTAAAATACCACTTATGGATGGGCTCTACAAGGTAGAGCACATGCAGCACAATGACAGTGCTCACACAGTGCAAAAAGTCCTATCTATTGATGAATTACACTGCCGGATGGGTCACACCCCCCCATATGCTATCAAAAACCTCATAGCAAAATAAATTATCACTGGCATAGAGGTAGATAAGCAGAGTGTACCTACATTCTGCACCTCCTGTGCACAAGGGAAAATGACCTGGAAGCCTATCCTGAAGGAGAGGATAGGGCCATGAGCTATAAAATTCAGTGAAAAGGTACATACTGATGTATGGGGGCCCACCTCACCCCAAAACTATGAAGGGAAGGAAAATTTCATCAGTTTCGCTGATGACTTCACATGCTTGTCATGCATTGAGACCATAAAAAGGAAGGGAAAAGCACTTACCTGCTACAAGCACTACAAAGCTTGGGTAGAGAAACAGCATGGTATGAAAATCAAACACCTTCAAAGTGATCGAGGGGGAGAATACTTATCAGAAGACTTCAATCAACATTTAAAGTTGAAGGGTATGGTATGGAGCCTCACTGAACATGACATACCAGAGCAGAATGGTGCAGCAAAACAGCTGAATTGAAGGTTAATAGAGCATGCACATGCTAGGCATTATGCAGCCAACTTACCAAAATTCTTATGGCTGGACTTGGTTCAGCATGCAACCTGGCTAAAGAATAGAACATCAACTTACCAGTTAGATGGAAAAACACCATATGAACTCCTATTTGGAAAGAAACCAGACCTGACAGGACTGCCAGAATTGGGTGAATTGGGTGCCAGAGTGTGGGTGTTGAAGGAGGACTGAGGGAAGCTGCACACAAAAGCAGATGGGGGGTGGTGGGTAGGCTACAGTAGAGAAAGCCAGGCTCACTGAACCTACTGTCCTGGGAAACAGCATGAAAAAAACAAGTGCAACATCACATTTGATGATTGCATCACGGTGACAAGTGATCTGACAGCTGAAAATGAGGAGGAGAATGTGCAGCATGGCTAGTGCACTGCACTGAACCTACTCCAAGCTGACCCTAGCCCAGGCCTAGCAAATGTCAACCAGCATGTCCCACAAGTGGACTCACTCAAAGGTTTTGAGCCACCCAATCCACCAGCTGAACCCCAGCAGGAAGGTCATGGACACAGGCTGTGGAAACTGTTAGTATATGTCCATGACATAGCCCAAGGGGAAGGCACAATCTTAGGTTGTGGAAACACACCTGTGTACCCATGCAGCATGCTGATCCCAAGTGGAAACCCAATGGAGACTGCAGCCATCACAGCACTCCATAACTTTGAGTCCATTGCCAAATCCAATCATGAGGATGTTGAACTCAAAGGGGAGCAGATAGAGTTCATGATGGTAGCAGCTCAGAGCATAAGGGAGGACCCAAAGAATGTTGAAGAAGCTTGGAAGCTTGATGACTGGCTGAGATCTAACACTGAGGCTCCAAACCTTCAGACCTCCAAACTCCAAAGTAACTATTATGTTCCATTTTAGTTCTTGTTATTTGCCTCTTAAAGTATAATCCTCATTCATGACCCAAAGTAGAATACTTGTACCTCACTTGATCCAAACCTCTGACCCTATTCCAAACTCTGATTATTATTCAACTCTTATATCCTTCTTGTTCTATGTTTATGTCTTTCTTGTTATACATCCTTAGGATATAATTAGGATGTGAGGTATTAATAGTCCTCCAATCTTGCATCCATTCTTTAGTTTGAATATTGACTTATTTCCCATTACCTACCTCCAGTCTTCTCACATCACTATCTCCATAGTTAGATACTACTAGTGATACCTCCAAGTCTGAACCTCTGGATAACCTCTGATACTCCAATCTCTGAAATTAGGGACCACACGATAGTAGGTGGCACAACCCATAAGTTGAAGCCAAGTCCCTACCCCCCTCATATTGCTTCAAAGTCCGACCTCCAAAGTTCCAGGTAATGTCCATGAACTTAACACCACCACTACAAGCACAATGCAAATGGCAGCCTAATCAGCCACAAGAGTAGAGTTGTTGCCCAAGGATTTTCACAAGCTAAGGGCATTGACTATAATGAAACCTTTGTGCTGACTGCAAAACTCTCTGCAATATAGATCATCACAGCTATCACAGTCCAGAACAACTAGGAGCTGGAACAGACAGATGTAGAGGGTGTGTATCTCAACACATGGCTAAAAGAGAACATCTACATGTGCCAGCCCAAGAGATATAAAGCTCAAGGGAGGGAGCAGCATGTTTGTCTCTTCAAGCAAGCAATTTATGGGTTGAAGCTGTTGGGACATGAGTGGTATGACTACCTTTGCAAAATTATATTCAAGCTCCATTTCAAGCAATGCTGAGTTGAACATGCAGTCTTTTACAAATATGAAGTTACTTATTGCTGCAGATATGGACAACATGACTATAGCTGGAAGCATGAAAGAGACTATTCACAGGTTTAAGCATGAACTCAGTCAAGAGGTCAAGATCAAAGACCATGGTGACCTACATTGGATGCTAGACATTGAGGTTGAAAGGAACAGGACAGCATGAACAATCTCATTCTCCTAGCATGCATACATTACAAAGATCCTAGAATGCTTCAGACTACAGGATGCAAAGGGATTATCCACTCCACTAGACCCTCACCATAAACTGAGCATCATGCAATGCCTAATCACCCCATGCTATCACAAAGCCATCAAGGGTATTCCATACCAGGAAGCCATTGGATCCCTGATGTATGCAGCCCTTGGAACAAGGCCAGACATTATGTTTGCCATCACCTTCCTGTTGCAATTTAGGCAGAATCCAGGGTGGCCTCACTGGGAAGAGGTAAAATGTGTGTTTTGTTACCTGAATAGAATGATAGACCAGAAGTTAGTAATCAGTAGCAAAAAGCCCTGGGCATGGGCAGAGCCAGGGAAACAAGAATGTACCAGTCTTGAAGGATTCTCAGATGCTGATGGTGCTTTGCAGCACCATTGTCACTTGATCTCCAGCTATGTGTTCACCATAGATGGGGGTGCAGTTTCCTGGAGTTCAAAGAAGCAATTGATTATCATGTTATCAACCACAGAAGCAGAATATGTTGTAGTCATGCATGCAGCAAAGGAGGCCTTGTGGATCTGCATGTTTCTCATGGAAATCACATGTCCACTCATGCAACCAATAACCTTATATTGTGATAACAAGTCAGCCATTTCAGTATCCAAAAACAACCAGTTCAAGTCATGTACCAAACACATCAACATATGGTACCATTTTATTTGAGATGTGGCCAAGTGTGGTCCCCAACTCTCTCCAAAGGAGAGAAAGGGTTCTATTGTTCAAGTTTCAGCAGAGTCTCCCCAAAGGATGTCGCAAGTTCTGATTGGCCATCAAATCCAGAGTGATTCAGTTCTTAGGGGTCATCATGTTTTCGCCACTTGAATTTTTTCACTTCACTCTTTCCTTTACATTGTTTGATTTCATTTTCATGGTCGCTACACACATCATTTGATAATGTTGTTGCTATAAACCTCATTGTTGGTCAATCACATTGTTTGCAGATTCAGTGTGTGCATTGGTTATTGAGTTTTCCTTTGCTTATTCGTTATTTTTTTGCTGCTTGATTTTAAGGGTTTTGTCTGTCTCTCTCTTTCACATTGTTTCATCTTGTTTTCATGGTCACTATATGCACCCTTCGATATCATGTTTACTATAAGATTCAATACCTCAATTGATTTTTGGACTCGGTGTGTATGTTGCTTAATGTGATCATTCCTTTGCTTAACATTTGGTCTATATTATGTTTGTATGTTTTAAAGTTAAATATATTGAATTTTGAATGTCTATGATACATGTGCATGGCATGTGCGAGGGCAATCCTTGCTGGATGTTTTTTTCTGTTACACATCATCTTCAGAGCATTGAAAATGTATCAAAGTCTGTTTGTGTCGCCACTTTGTCTTGCCTTTGTTGAAGGTGTGATAGGAGTTGTGATGTTAAGCTTTGTATGATGAAGTCCATTGTTCAATCATTTACTGAGGATTGCGATCACTTTGCAACTGTATCTATGCCAGAATTGCATTCTTGGTTGACTAGTTTAAGTGTTCACCTGAGAATGGATTCCCCTCAAAGCATTGTAATGGATGCCATTTTTGAAATTAAATATAGAAAAGAATTGTTGGATTTATTATGACTGCCACCTAATGATTTTCCAGGTGCTGTCTATGTGCATCCTTGTGACTTAGCTTATCATGATCTTTTGCAAGGAACATTAAGTTTTGCACCTCAAATACTTAATTCAGCTGATATTTGACTCTCTCTAATGCAGTTACATCCTTCTTGTCGATGTGGCATTTCTAATTGATTTGCTGGATTGTCTAAGTGTATCATTGAAAGTGTTCAGCAATGGGCTTTGCAGCTTGTAACATATGATCATATGACCTTAAGTCATATTCTTTTGTGTTATTTTCCAAACATTTGTCAAATATGCTTCATCTTATATACAACACTAACTAAACTTGAACTGACAGTTCTGAACCCTAAAACATACAAATTAACACCTATCATACACAAAAATACACTCTGTGGTTCCTTTATTCTTTCTATGAGGTTGTATCATAAGCATGCATCGTTATTCTATTGTTTTATGGACTAACCTTCTTTTTAAACAATGGCATCTTACCTATGGTTACAACAGGTGTGATGAGTGTTCCTGGACCCAATAGACTGCGTTTTGTAGCCGGTGCTAAAGGGGGAGACTCTTCTCGTTCATCATCGGCATTGTGAGGATGTTTCAAAATTGAAAGTGAACTTCCTTCAAAGCGATCACCTTCCAGAGCCTTGGACACTGGCTTCAATGCAAGTTGTACTCGTTTGATAACCAACTGATATGTTTTCATGTGTCGTGAAACCCCATTGTCTTGCATTGTAATATCCCACCTAAAAAAATTTTCAACCAAAGTCTGTGCAATACAATCTAACTCGCTTCATACAATGTCGGTGTTTGTCAGGGGACACCCCGTTTCCCACCTCCGAAGCTCCGGAGTTACAACTCCGAAGCTCCGCACTCCCACGCCTCTGAAATTCCGGAGTCCCGAACTCAGCCCCACCCCCGCTTTCGGAGTGGCCCCGGAGGTCAAACGACTCACGTACGACATCCAGGGTCAAGTAGGAGATCCGCGGCATGCAGGGTCGGTACGTACAGAGCGACGACCCTGACTGTAGTTAAGCGTAGTATAATACAGGCTCACTGACAGTGCGGGACCTCAGACTTTTCTCTTTGGTTTTCCCCTCTGTTAGGTGAGATTCCCCCCATTGCATGTCTACTTGATTTATGTGAACTTTGGTTTTCCCCTCTGTCAGCCTGTGTGACAGTGTGACTTCCACAGTGCACGAGGGTTGCCCTTACAGCAGAAAAGTCTCTCACTAGGAAGCCGGGAGTCGTACCGTGTGTTGTAGCTGCCATAGGTGCATTCGGAATTAGGGATAGCGACTCGGAGTTCGCAACCTCTTCCGTGCACACGGCATACGACAGCCCCTCTTCCCTCGTCGAGTTCCCCACCTCGGAACAAGTGTCTCACGCTCCCCCGACTTTCGAGATGGGTCCGGAAGACCGCATCCGAAATATGGAGAAGGAGCTGACACGGAACCGACTTAAGACCGACGCAATTGAAGCAACACTACAAGCTATTCTGGCTAAATTAGACGGA
>QFFB01002019.1:0-26778 GCA_003316465.1 Ramaria cf. rubripermanens | reverse complement strand
GGGGAGTAACGGTTTGATGCTTTGCTTGGGAGCGGATTACCAGAAAGGGTGGCAAAGGATGGCGACTCGATGCCGCTTATTGATGGTGTGATCGATGTTTCTACTGCTGTTGTGGGCACATGGTTTTGATGTGATGTTGTTAATTTAGACGACAGACGTCCCACATCTGACACCGCTTTACTAGAAGGGAGTGTTACAGAGGCCACTTTGACTGAGATGGAGATAGGTGTTTTGGAATTATAGGCAGAGGCTGGGACCTCCGTTGCGGATGGACCGTGTGATAGTGTTCGGTTTACTTTGAAGCGTGAAGCCTTGGGCTTAGGTTTGGGCGTCGACGCAGGCGAAGGAGTCTCTGATGAAGAAGTCTCTTCTGACTTCGCCCAATAAGAGCCTTTGGGGGCCGGGCCCATAACCTGGGCTGCAATTCCGGAGTACTCCTCCATACTCTTCAGGAGTAGCTTACGGATCTCTTCTTCCTCCCGCTCTTCCCTGTCAACGTCCTGTTCATCCTCGCCGGCAACTAGATGCCCATCGACAAGCTTGCCCAACTTTACGCTCTTGGCTAGTGCGTCTGTAGGAAGGACAGAAGTTCCGAATGTAGCCGCCAGCAACGGACTAGAGGATTCTCGTGGTGAAGGAAGCCCGGTAGTCTGAGTTGGAGCATGTCTCTGAGCATCTTTTCGATCAAGAAGCGATGCCTTGAATTTTGAAATGGGCGGCTCTGGAGGGGGGTGCGAAAGAGTCGCGTCAAGGGGCACTTCCTTAAAATCACAAATAAATCCGTAAATGACGCTGATGCCCAGGTGTGAACGTACCTCTTTATCCCAGCTGGCAGCATCATCGAATATTTCAACATCTTCAAGTTTCAAAGCTCCAGCGCTTGACGCTAAGGCCTCACGCCGTCGATGATATTCGAGTGCAAGCTCTCGATGTCGCTGAGCCGACAGAACCACATCTTCTGCTTCAGACTCGATGACGGTGTTGTCAGAACCAACCTCCAAATCAGACTCGTCATCCGAGTCCCTGGTGGGCTCTCTCTGATCCAAAACTTCCAGCGGCTGTAGTATTGGAACAGAACCAGATGATTGCAGAGAAGTACGCTCAATGACTTCCATCTTCATAGGCTGATTCTGGAGGCTTGTAATGCGGCCTTTCGATGCGGGGGCTACAGCGGGAACAACTCCCTGCTGTCCGGCACTTGGAAGGGCCTCGGAACCAGGGGAAGGAGGATCTGCGAAAGTTACGACCTTTTTCGTTTTACCATCAGCTTGTGCGACAGGGACCTTGGACCTCATAGTTTCAGGCTCGCCGAGTCCGGAAATTAAAGCCTTAGCCATTTTCTTCTCCAATTCTTTGGCCTCTCTTCGCTTTTCAAGGACCGAGCCCTGCGTAAGCATGCGCTTCTGCATTTCAACGCGTGCAGCATCTCTCTTCCGTTTCATTTCGAGTTGATGCTCTTGGTGACTTTTGCGTTCCTCGCGCGCTTCTTCCTGTTCAAGCAAATCGAGGATCTTGTCGCGATGCTTGCGGCTAACGGCCAGAGCCTCTGGAGACAGCTTGGAGATAGGTTCAGGGTAGTTGTCTTCCTCGATCACCTCATCGTCTTCGGTTGCTGCTGACAAGGAAGGAGTATCCAGGTCATCGATAGGCTCAGTGATGTCAATGATAGGTAGGCCTTCTTCGTTAACCAACTAGCTATGAATAAGCGGTACATTGTTATCGTTAGAGATAAGTACTCACGTCACCGTTCTCATTTCTTCGTGTGATATCCCCAGGGAGATCAATGTCGCCTAAAATGTCGCCAAGTCTCTCCGAGACACTCTGCAATGCCTGTAATGCTACGAACAGCATTAGTCAACGAGAGTCTATACATATTGTTGACATACCTTGGGCTCTACTCTCGTTCAAATTGCGAACATTGGCAGAAGTAATTGACATTGGATGGTGAGCGTTGGAGCCGCGGTACCAAATTTTAACCTTGCTACTTAGAATTTGGACAAGATGGTCGCTGTAGCCTCGACACAAAATACCTCGTCGCCCAAACCCAAAAAGACACATCGTTCTAATAAGAAAAAGAAACCTATCACAACATCATCTGCGGAGCAGGACGATGTCGACAACAACGCCATGGATGATCTGCTCCCCACTGATACCACAAGCCGCATCCCTACTCAGTCTGAAGCTCAAATTGGGCCTTTAGATGATGACGAGGACGAAGACGTGGTCATGATCGAACCGTCTGCCTCGGATGTTACAACATCCCTTCCTGCCTTCCCACCTCTCCCCGCCTCCGCGCACACATCGACGATGAAATCCGAATCTCGACGGATACTCATCCCTCCACACCGTATTACGCCGTTGCAGAAGGACTGGATCAATATCTTCAGTCCCCTGACAGAGATGTGTGGGCTGCAAGTGCGTATGAACGTCCTGCGAAAGTGCGTGGAGATGCGGGTGCGTCTGTTTTCAGCTCAGCAACAAACTGGCTGCAGTCCTGAGACATTTTTGTCTTGTTTTATTTTATTTTTATTTCATTTTGCGTACTAGACGTCTAAGCATACGAAAGAAGTTGGCGCTTTACAACGCGGAGCAGATTTCGTTAAGGCATATGCTTTGGGCTTTGACGTCAACGTGAGTTGCCTATGCCCGCTATGAAGTCTTGTTATAATGTTCTACAGGACGCTCTTGCCCTGCTTCGGATGGACGACCTATATTTGGAATCTTTCGAGATCAAGGACGTCAAAACGCTGCACGGCGACCACCTCGCCCGTGCCATCGGTCGCATCGCCGGGCACGAGGGCAAAACAAAATTCACAATCGAGAATACAAGTCGAACACGGATCGTACTCGCAGATACGTACGTTTCAGCCAGGCCTGATATCAGGGACGCCCTAACAGGAGTTCATGATTTAGCAAAATCCACATACTTGGCTCTTTTCAAAACATCAAAATTGCGCGAGATGCGATTGTGTCGCTGATCATGGGATCTCCACCTGGCAAAGTCTATGCTGGTTTGCGTATTGTAGGCGCACGAATGAAACAACGAGCCATGTAATTCCAGGTATATTATTCGGTGGCCTAGGTGGGGGTATACTATGAGTACAGAACTAATCACGAAGATAAGGCTACACATCTAGAAGTATCAGTGTTTGAAAATGAAATGAAGGAGACGACCGAGTATAACTAATTTTCGCCACCGTTTTCGTCACCAGCGTCTGGTGCCAACTTTGTGCTTTGAAGTAGACTGGATGAATTCAACATCAGATCAGATTCGCCACAAACAACAGGATGACGTACTTTGCTATGGCACCCTCATCTGTTGGAGGCGACTTCCCATCTCCAATCATTACCTTCTTCCCAACGCTCGACAGTCCATCAACAAGAATATAAAGAAAACCCGGTCCGGGTGGATAGATACCCGCAGATGGAGGTCCTGTGATTGTGAGCGTCTTGCCAGCGTTAGACACAGTGCATGAAAGTACTACCATCCTGGTATTAGCATGGACCGCATGCGTGATGTATCCAAGGTCCATCAGAGACACTGCGGAGTGAAATGGCAGCTTGAGTACGGTCACCAACGGAAGCGCAAGTTACCAACCTGATACATCCGAGGATCCTAGCGAGTTCAGGTTTACCGCGAAGTCAACCTGTGCGCCAAAGCCGATTATAACCGCGGAAGTACCACCCATCCAACTCGGCCTCTGAGAAGCAACATACGGCGGACTTAACCACTCTACTCTATACTCCGTAGGGTATTTGATGCTGCTCCTGTCAAGATTCGGGTTCGACCCCGCAATCATGACGTCTCCGTGAGGAGTCAGCGTCGCCACGGAATGATACAACCTGGGGATGTCGCTTGCCGGCATACCTTGAGTCGCAAACCGCGTCCCGAGAGCAGCTGCAGGATTATACAACACTGACTGCAAGACAGGATTATCCGCGTTTGACTGTCCGACCTGATCTTTCACATTTCCGTACCCGGAGATTCCGGTTCCGGCCCCATTCACGATGACAATTTGCCCAGTGGGTAAGAGAACAGCATCAGGCATGATTCTCGCGTGCGGCATGTGTTCGACTTGCCAACCTTGCGCAATGCCGGCTTCAGTGAGCACCATCCTCACGCATTGGTCAGATGCGGGATCTTGGGATGTCACTTCATATCCTGGCTTGGTATCGTCGATGGTCGAGCCGCCACAAATTAAGACTTCGGGGGTGTAACTATTGGCAGGTGTAAGAGGCAATAACAAAGCGGTGCCAGTCATGGGGTACGTGACACGCACGCCATTTGGAATAGGAGGCAAACGGCGTTCCGTGTTTGTTTGCCAATTGTATATCGTGGCATCATTGTTAGCCGCAATGAATACCCGCTCGTCAGGCAGAGTGAAAGCGATAGGGAAGAGATTCGAGTTCAGCGTATCAGATAGAAGTTTGAGAGCAATTGGGAGGCCATTCCGTCCATGTATATTTTTGGGAGGAAAGAACTCTATGGTGGGGTTGTTCGTTGTTGCATTATTCATCCAGCCTCCTTTAACAGAGCCTCCGATGATCATCGCGGATCCATCAGAGATGCGCAGGACAGTATTGTACCAGCGCGGGGTTGCCATTCGAATGCGAGGGGGATCTTCAAAAATATCGCAGGTCTTGGAATTATCCGAATTGCATGGCTCAAAGATCCGCACAGCTTGTAGCCCATTGACGTCTCCAAAGTCAGCAGCACCAGTTTTGTCCGCAACCACGGGATTACCACCAACATTGATGAGGGTGCCATTCGAGAGAAAGGTCCCGCCTGCGCAGAAAGAATTTGATCGTACATGCAGTGGTTGTAGAGCGTGACTAGTTAGATCATACAAAGCACCCCAAGCCGGATGCCCATCAATGACGAGAGGATTATGCTCTACTTTGTCCATGATAATAGCATGCGTTTCGGATATGATCGATATCTGCATTGCATGGACACCCGTCAAACCTTTCTGTACAAGGGACCATGCGGACGAAGATGCGGGGGTCGGAGGAGCACCATTAGAAGCAGCAAGATCAAGAAGCATCGGCGAAGTCAGAGCAGCTGCAGCATTTTCACGTTTGGATGGTGACTGGTGAGGAGTGACAACGATAGCATCAATACCCAAGAGCGTGCCAGAACTTCGAGGTCTCTTGCGTCCAGTATTTACCACCTGTAGTGTGTGGAGTCCAATATTCAAGGCAGATGATGAGAAGAGTTTCTGCTGAGCAAGGCTGCGGGGACTGAAGGTGTCGATACGCTGAACTAGCTTGCCATCTACGAGAATGTTTGCAATTCCGTGCCGTTTACCGACAGTGCCGAATAAGTCGACCTGTGCGCCATTAAATTTGAAGATGAGGTTGGCATTTGGACGTGTAGTGGAATGCAGGGTGTCTTGCACATACTTATCCGAGCGAGATACATGCCATGCGCGTCGAGGAGAAAAGACGAGAGTAGAGTGGAAATCATCATATGAAGTTGCGTTTGGTGGCACGTAGTACGGTAGAAAGAGATGGGAGGTGACGTTGGAACCTGGGATAACGTATCCATTCCATGCAGACTCTGTATAAACAAAAGGAAGAACATTAAGAACGACGCTCAGCGTCGAAAAAAGCATTGGGGCCAGGCGTGCGAATAGAGACGGGTCAAAACTTGTGAAAGTCGCGGTCACGTGACCTGCCTTGGGCTAATTGTTGCCGCGGTTCGGCTTTGGCTCCACGCCGAGCCAAGCTACTGGTAGCCGGCTCTATTTGTGATGGCTTCAAGCCGAGTTGGGGCTTTCATATTCTTAAAATAATATTTTCTAGTAGGTTCAAGCCGTTTACGATATCCGTAGCCGCTCCAAAAACATAGCTTGGCTCGGCCAATTTGCAGCTCGGCTTAGCCGGAACCCGGAGGCAACACTCTTGGGCCTTGGCACATCCGCTTAGCTATCCTTACGACTAAGTTCAAGATGTCGTTTGCATGTTTATCAATGCAACGATTGTTCGTAGATATCACTAGTTCGAGCCTTGTAAGCATCTAATTCAGTAGTGTTTACCGTATAATATCAGAATCGACAGCACATTCTCCTAATTAGCGATATCAACTCATAACTCCTTTTTCATGCATAGGCTATTAATCATAGTGAACGCAGCTTCTGTTATATCAAGCCAGCCGTCCTCCAACGGGAAACAGGCGGACAGATACTTTTACACCTGGGATCTAAGCTTTCGTTGGAACGATGCCGGGTGAGATTCTCGGTTGATTGTCGAGAAATTACAAGATAAAGGTGTGAGTAGGGGCTTGCCCTACCTTTACTAGAAGGATTTCCGTCCCAACTAGGATATAAGATGCCTATGCAGATGCTGAACTCAATCACCGCAGCTTGTGTTCTTGTGCGTGTCGTCGAAAAAAATGCAAACAGACCGTCACTACATCACGTGACTTATAGCCCAGCGAAGGCTAATCCTGAGCCGATGAATTGGTTCGATCGGCTTTGAAACCGCCGTAGGGGTACTAATTCTGCAATGATAGAAATACAACTGCCTTATATTTTCCAAGACAGCTCATTGACTTTCGCTACTACTGGGATGGGTTAGCGAAAGGCGAAACTGCGCATTAGGGGAGGAGCGTCTAACTGGCTTTGAAAATGAAGCCATCTCGCCCACTTTCAGCAACGCTGTTTGGCTGCCGCCGAGGCTTCCTACCTGTCCGCCCCATCTGCTCGGCGACCATCACTTCAGCGTTGATGTGCTCTTCCAGACGCTCCAGACTCCAGAGAACTACGCAGAATATTTTACAGTAAGTGTCTCATGTCTACACGTGCTTACTTTTTGTAATACCACTTCGGACTTCTAGCGCAGCGCCTACCCCACACCTTATGATCATGTGAGCACCGACAATCAAATGAAGCCCTGACTAAGAGTCCGTATAGCGGCACAGGAATGGGGACCTAATCCCGCATTAGGCGGATCAGATACAGATCTGGAGGCTTCGCTAGACTTCCATGTCAACCTATGGTGAGCATGCAGCCAATATATCGCTTGCTTCCGCTTGCAGCTCGTCGGCATGAACATCATCAGGAAGATGGCAGTCTAGCGACTTACCAGAACTGGCCGCACAGCACAGCCGTCCCGGCCCTTGATCGTGGCGTCACCCAGGATCGTTCGTCCTCGGATGTTTTTTTTAATTTTTCTCAAAAGCTCGAGCTCAGCTATAGCTGCTTGCTTGGTCGTTGTAGCGTCGTTATTTTGTCGAGCTCGTTAATGTAAAATCATACTTACTAGATGGTTAGATTGTGCGTGACGATAACAGCTGATCTAAGCTATCTAATGCCGAGAGCAACGCGCTCATAAGAATGCGCCGTGGGAGTCAACTCAATCAATAGCTTGACACCCTCACATGCATTTGTCGGGTTCCTTTCTCGTCGTACCCCATTTTGCCTCTTTCTTCTTCCCACAACCTTCATCTCCTCGAAGCTGTCCATGGCTCCTGAGGTGAGCTATCGTTGCAGTCGCCGTGCTACTTTATTTGTTCTTCACAACCCTTGCTCACCGCCACCACCTGCAGTCTCTTTACCTAGGTCGCCGCGCTGCTGTATCATTAAAGGTCATTATCGTCGGTGGTGGTCCGAGTGGTCTCGCAACAGCCTTTGCCCTGACGAAAGCTGGGCATACCTGTATAATTCTCGAGCGTGCCAAGGAAATTGGCTATGTCTGTGTCCTGGCCCTCCTCGCTTCAACAAGCACCTTACATTTGTCTTCTATAGTATCATGGAGTATGCAACCTCCCTTCCAACCTGACAAAAATATTTGCCCAGTGGGGTATTACCAGTGAGCAATTGGACGCAAGAGCCTGCAAACCCTTGGGTCTTGAGTTCCTCATGTGTAAGGAGATCCCGGATCTTCTTCGTTCTTCACTTGAACATTCACACAGATCGAACGGGTGCTAAATTTGGCGGGATAGAGTGGAATGAGTTAGTGTTGAATGCTACGGGGAATGATTGGTACATTGCCGATGTTGGTTTCGTCAATCACTCAGATTTGGCACCCGACTCACGTTTTCACAGCACGCGGACGTGCACCATATGCTCTTACGTCTCGCTTGCGATGCTCATGTGGATATTCGATTTGGGTGTGATGTCAAATCCGTGGATGCATATACCCCGTCAGTCACTTTGGCGTCGGGCGAGGTGATTCGAGGTGACATGGTGGTAGGCGCAGACGGAGACCAATCTTATGTACGCGATGTTGTTCTCGACTACCATGAGCCTGGTATACCTAAGGGGACGGCTGTATACGTGTGAGTCCTATGGAAGTCTTTTTTTCGTCTACCCCTAATAAGATGTGTTTTATCCTTTCGGTAGCACATCGATACCAATAGAACGGATGGCTGATGACCCAGACATGCAAGCTCTGGTAGATATACCTCGAGTGCGTCCCATAATAACCCCAATTTCGTTTCCACAACTTAACCTCGTTGCAGATGAATGAATGGTATCGTCCATCATTATTTATCGTTTGCACATATCTGCATTGATACCAACGATGCCAGGATGGGGCCTTCGCGAATAATGCTGGCACTGCCCCTGAAAGAGGCAGGATTATACTTGATATACCTCATCCATACCCAAGAGGATATTAATGATCCTACTGCTACTGTGGGGTGGACATCTCGCGACGACGTAGAGCGATTCCGGAATGACGTTGTCGGATGGGAACCAAGGTAATGAATGGTGTTTATGCCACGACGCAAATGTGCGCCTCTTGGCTGATGTTTTCGGTTGGCGCAGGGTTCAAAAACTCGTGAAACTAATTGACCACACATGTCTTGTCAAACAAGTCCGGAGAGAACCATTAGATACATGGGTCCATGATTCGGGTCGAGTCGTCCTCGTCGGTGACGCATGTCATCCTATGCCGGTGCGTCGTTCATGCTCTGCGCAGTCTCCCGTACGGAACTGACATCTCCACCAGGCATATGCGCTGCACAAAGCCTCTATGGCCATAGAAGACGCGGCTGTTCTGGGCAACCTTTTCTCCCGTCTAAAGTCACGTGATAACATCAAGTTCCTACTGCACGCTTACCAGGAGCTTCGGCAGACACGCTGCACGTACGTACAGGGGCGTGAAGAGCTTGCGCACATATGTTATCCACTACGCGATGGGACGCCAGACGATTTGGAGCGGCGCGATGAGGAACTGAGGGAGGCGTATCTAAGTAAGGACATTTCACCCGAGCAGTTTGAGGAGCTATGGGAGAATTCAACGGAGATATTTCGGTGCGCCCTACGCCGCAGTGCAGTTGTTAGACGTTTGTGTTGACCCGGCATCTTGGCAGATATGAGGTCGAGCTAGAAGCTGAAGGGTGGTGGGCTGATTTTGGCCGCCTAATGACACCTCACGAGGACCACCGGGCGTCGACGTTCATGAACTTGGGTGTCTCTCGATCTACAGTCATCGAGTCGTCGGAAACGCTACCCACACAGAATGCGACCTCAGTAGTAGTGCTGAATTAAAACCACGGGAAATACATGTGGAGTACATGGAGTCACATCGCGTCCGACCGACTTTTCTGATCTGTAATGGCTTAAGCATACCCCTTATAATTATGGATATCCGTTCCAGGCTGGGGTTCTGAGGACTGGTGTAGCAGTTGAACTTTTTACTGAGCATAGTTCTCCATGTCTGAGCTTTTGCCATATTCCATGTCCTTCTAGTAACTTGTGCATATTAGTGGTGTTCAGTTCGAATTTCGAAGTCAGCCCTGTTTCTTTTTTCCAATGATATGAGTGGAGGTGAGAGGCCCTAAGAATATCAAACTCGTACTAGTAAATGACACTGTCGAACTCATGACCCTGGTAGTGTGGGTAACGCCCGCCCGACTCGCAATTTGTCTACGCATTGCAGTCGCACTTCTCTCCGTTACATATTTTCAACCCGACGAATATTTCCAGGCGCTCGAGCCTGCTCACCATCTCGTATTCGGGTATGGTCACCTCACCTGGGAATGGCGTACCAGACCACCAATACGCAGTATCTTCTTTCCGATGCTGTTCGCACCTGTGTACTGGATGCTGAAAGTCCTGGGTTTGGATGAAACCTACTTGCTGGTCTGGGTTTTGCTTATATTATTTGCAATGGGACGTGGGAGAGTTGTTGATTATTTCTCTCTTGAATTTATAGATTTGGGCTCCAAAAGTGGTTCAAGGAATGTTTGCATCCGTAACTGATGTAGCGGTACGTCGACTAGCCCGAAACACATTGGGAGAACGTTACGCCTCCATGACGGCAAGTAAATTATCCTCTGTCTGAGGAAACAACTAAGTCTAACCTTCCTTCACTTGCCTAGTTTTCTCTTTCCCTCACATCGTTATTTCATCTCCAAGCACTATCCAGAACGCTGTCCAACTCCTTGGAGACAAGTCTTACTACGCTTGCCTTGAGCTATTGGCCTTTTGCAACGTTTCATTCATCTCAGTCAGTGACGATATTCATTTATAATGTGTGTAACTCAAGCTTGTGAAGACAACTAATCAAGCCACTCGTCGTCGCTGCGATAGCCTGCATGATTAGACCCACCAATGCGATTATCTGGTCCTTCTTGATTATTGAACTATCCTGGAGGCTACGACATGATTTCAGCCGCTTACGCCGGCTTTGGTGCCAAGTTGGTGCTGTAGGGTGAAACAGTTACATTTCGTAGCTGCTATTATTGCTCACGCGAGATTCGAAGAGCAATATTCTTCACGTCTCTCTTTCTGCTGGACTCCTGGTACTTCGGAACGTCAACCTTCACACCTCTCAACTTCCTCATAACAAATATGTCTCCGGTATCTACTTTCTATGGCCGGAGTCCGTGGCATTATTATCTTACTCAAGCGATACCGGTTCTCTGCAATGTCGCATCTCCGTTTGTTGTCTATGGCATGTGGCAGGGTCTCCGGAATGGAACATCTCCACTCCGACGCTTGGTTGTTCTCATTCTATGGACCATCCTTGTTTATTCCCTCGCAGCGCACAAGGAGTGGAGGTTTATCCACCCATTGCTGCCTGTCATGCACGTCATCGCATCCAAACCTATTGTCGACCATGACACAAAGGACCAGAAAAGGCCTTTTTATATCAGAGCATGGCGCATAATAACAATCGCGGCACTCACGGCTACCCCCTATTTCCTTTTTGTTCAGTCCCGTGCCCAGATTGCTGTAATGAATCAGCTTCGCTCCATACCGGCGAATGAACTGTGGTCATTAGGCTATCTGATGCCTTGCCACTCTACGCCGTGGCAATCTCACTTACATCGGTCACACCTAACGCCCCACTCGCTTTGGGCCTTGGGTTGCGAGCCGCCTATAGGGTGAGCAATTTTTCAAGTTTTTCATGTGCTATGCCTTGTCTTCTCGTTCTGATATCGGTATTCTTCGTGCTTTTCAGAGAGCACGATCACGATATATACAAGGATCAATCAGACATATTTTACGCTTCACCCATCATTTACCTGCAGACGATGTTCCCGACAGCTGTGGATCCAAATTTTCCACCTTCCCGCTTCCCTGCGTCGATTCCCGGCGCTCGAGGCGTAGTTGATCACGCTTGGGCACACTCGTGGCCTTCACATCTAGTCTTCTTTGGCTCCCTGTTGAACAGTAACGGTGTGCGGCCTCTTTTAGAGAAACTGGGGTATCGAGAATATTGGTACGGCTGGAATGGGTGGGAGCAGGATGAGAGGCGGAGAGGGGGGGTTAGAGTATGGCGATGGCAGGCAAAACCCACCGGCCCCTCTGCGACTCGGAATGATTCGACAGAATAAGGTGTATTTCACAGCCGTTTGGGGGTTCATGCCCAATTACCCATTTCATGCATTTCGCTCACGACATTGCTCTCCGTCTCATATTCGTCAAGGCAGGTGAGCTCATCAGCACCAACACACAGTTAATGGTAAAAGTAAGCCCGGTTTATCAGATTTCCTAATTAGAGTCCCAAAACAAAAACAGCAATGCGTCCTTGGAACTTGGGACACAAGATTATAAATAGTTTCAGCAATTACTATAGTATTTACACAATAAATTCACGGATTTCGGCATAAGCAAGTATGCTCAACCGCTAAACTGAATTTGAAATCCCGATCGCCTACTCCACTGATGGCAGAAGAGGTCCTGAACGATGTCGACAAAGCAATCCTCTTGCTCAACATACCTAACATTGACGACCTATCTACGATTTCAGGCCCGATAACAATCGCGGCAACCAGAACCCGGAAACGATTACTCATTACGATGTTCTCCAGCTTCTTCGACAGCGTCACGGGAAGCAGCAGCTGGAATGCTGTTCAGAAACTACTGACACATGCATACGTGCAGGCAACGACTGTCTCCCAGAAACACAATAAAATTTTGATGAGTATAGATGTTCTTCTGCGCGGGGTCCAAGGTCACGCGAAAGAAGAGGTTTTTATGGACGATTGGAATATGGTATTCCACTCTGGTACATCATCACCATGTGATCTTTGAAGCGGTTCTCAATTTATTCCTTAAGGAAATATTGAAGGATTTTCCGTCCTTCCTACTTGGCAATCTCTACCTTCTGTCCATCTCACAGGAGTTCCGGAACATCCTATCACTACATCGTCATTTGCCCAGGAGACGATAAACACCCCTATCGTTTATCCCGTGGTCGCCCTTGGAGGAACGTTTGATCACCTTCATGCCGGACACAAGATTCTCCTCAGCATGGCAGCTTGGATAGCTGAGCAGAAGATTATCGTCGGAGTAACAGGTCGGGGACGCATGTCCTTTGGCACACTCAAACACTGAGGATATATAGATGATGTCCTCCTCGCGAAGAAGATTCACAAGGATCTCCTCGAACCCCTCGCTGTAAGGTGTGACGCCGTCAGAAACTTTCTCCTACTTTTCAAACCTGGTCTGGTTTGCGATGCCGTCCCGATTGCCGACGTGTACGGCCCTACTGGATGGGACCCCAACATTCAGGCACTCGTTGTCAGCAAAGAGACTCTTCCAGGAGCCTCCTCCAGTGCGTATATCGGCTTATGACTATTCAATGACTATGTCGAATATATTTTTCAGTCGCAACTCTCCGCGCCCAGAAAGCACTGCCGCCATTGACGACGTTCATAATCGACGTCATCTCCGCGGTTTCAGTAGACCTTGGGACAGACGACCCCGAGACATTGAAGAATGCCAAGATGAGCAGCACTTTTATCAGGCAATGGATGCACGAACATCAGATAACGAATACTCGTTCCCATGCCGAATGAGTTAGGCTGACCTGACGCGCTAGCAGTTATTGAAAGACAGACTTTATTATTATTTGATCACTCCATATTATCGTCACAAGCATTTAGTAGAATGAACACGAGCCTATTGTAATCTTGTTTGGTGACGAAGCAACTCGATCTGGGGACCAACTAGTGAATGGAAAGACTGTCTCGGTCTAGCACTCTCCTGCTGTGCCTGCCCGCGGATTTCCGATTGAGGATGCAGAAACCCAGGTAGGTTTACCACTTCAAGCACAGGTTGAATATTCTGAATGCTGGCCTCTCGATCTGTCGAGCGCGCTTGTACATATTCATGGGCACTGCGACAATCCGTCGATCGAGCCTACTGTTTCTTTTAGTGCCCGTCATTTGTCGGACATCTAAATTCTGAGGCCAGTCTTTCACTTCTTATGCCCTATGTCTTCTCCCTGCATTACAATTATTGTCTTGTATATATAAGGATGGTGCCTGTCATGCATCCATCATTTTGGGCGCACGGTTTGGGATGTAATGTCTGCGTACCGGGTCTAATGATAGCCGATCGCGCGTTGTATGAAGTGTGTTCTAAGATGATGGCGTGTTGTATTGATGAAGAACAGCGCATATGTACATATATACGTACCTAAACACAGAAGGCTACGCAAGAAATATAAACTATGTGCAGACGAGGAGCCGAGTGCTTGTTTTGTATTTTGTATTCTTGTTCCAATGGTGCATCTGCTTCGCTTCTTGTTCGACCCCTATGGAACAGAAAAGGCCGGTGGGCACCGAGGGCGAGGATTGAAGACGGTATTCTGTCCTGACAGGGGGAATTGTGATCTGGAATGGAGATCCTCGATCATATGCATGATGTGATCGGTAAAAGCATCATGCTGCACTACGGTGAAATAAACGAGCATAATTTTGTGTACGTGGTACGACTTCAACCCCGATTATCAGTGTCGCTCCGAGTCCTTCGCGAAACTCCGATTTGGCTTCTCGAAGGGGTCAGGCTGGGATACTCTAGGTTGGACTGGATTCCGAGTTTATATTGACGTGCGGGATATTCCTGATATTGTAGATTAACCATCAGCGACCAATGATCATAACGTTCATACGAGAACCACGACCATCAGCAAAATGGCGATATTGCAATATCCCGGCCATTTTGCTGATAACGATGGGAGGCATTCAGTCCCTGGCGGGTCAAGTGAGTAACGCGAGTGGGTGGAAGAGCAAGACATGCTGCGGTGTATAGAACGAGATTCAATTGTTTGATAGTGAGGTTTTTGGGGTGTCTGGGCGCGCAAAGAACCTAACATTGGTGGACGATCATTTCGGTGAGGGGGAAAGGGGTGGCCGCAGTGGTCGCTCATCCGTTACTAGTATTCTGCAAAGCCAGGCGCTCGGGGCCTAGCATATCCGCTTGCCAATAACCCTGGCCTTGTGAAAGCCGAGTCTAGCTCAGGAATTCGAAGGCCCGAGCCGAGCCTTGCAGAACGCTAGCCGTTGCACTAATGTTGAAAGAGGTTGAAAGTTACCAATTATGTAAATCTGGCTTTAGAATCGCCTGAGCCTGACATAGTCACCCTTCAAAGGGTGAAACGACCCTAACATGGGCAATGTGCTACATCGTTTCTGTGTCCGTCTGTTCGATCTATTCGAATCCCGTCGGTCAGTGTAAATCAAGCTCGAATGCAGCGCCTAGTGGCCGGGCCAAGAGGCGAGGGGGGAGTAAGCCCAGCCTTGTCACGGCGGACACGGACGATACTGTGGCGTATAGTGCTTTCTTCCTTAGTTTACACGATCCTGAATTTATCATTCTTTCTCTTCTGTTCCGCGGTTTCTCGCGACCACATTTTTGATAACATGGACCCGAGTCGAAGTCCCCTCTTCAACATCATCGTAGGTAGGATCATGCTTGTATTCACAGCGCCTCTGCCGAGGATCCGCTATACTTCATAACAATTTTGAATCTGTAGCCTCGACTCTGAATCTCGATTCGGAGCGATGCATCATGGTACGCCATGCGGCGTACCCCGTGTCCGTCCGGTCGTGAGGGAGTAAGGCTCATATCTGTTCGTTCAACTCTAGGAATTACGCCATACGCCCATGGGGTGATTGAGTCGTCGGGCGGCCACCAACTTGTGTAGCCTAAATGGACGCGCGGGGAGGGAAGAGTGTAGGAAGGACTTTAAATGGGGCTACAGGACTCGTGGCTCAATTGCAGCTTCGAGCAGCAGAACGATTCTGACATGGATGCTAGTGCTGCATCGCTTCGGTATGTATACTGACGTTCTTTCTCGAATGTGATCCTTTCCACAGTTCACGTAGCAAGGTAACGTCGAATAGGGATCCAGCTTCCGGTCACCTGTTCTCCCGGGAGTAGCGTGTTTTGTGCTTGTTGTGGGGGGGGGGATCTATGTCGAAAAGTAGACGGTGAAACAGAATTATCTTATTACCTGCTGTTATTCCACGGGATGCTATGGACCTGCGAAACTATGACTCAATCGTTTGTGCCTAACCGACGACCTGTTCAGGATCGTAGCACTACCTCGTGAATTCCTACGCCTGACCACGAGTGTACTTTCCGTTTCGCGAATCCATGGTCCAAAATCAGTGGACATGTCCTGTGTTTTGACTGACGCAGCACGGCGGTGCCGTGCGCATGTGTGTAATTAACCACTAGTGGGCACAACATCGCGTTTACTGAGTCTTCTAGTCTGACAGCTTAAATCATCATTCAACATGGTCAAGCGAAAGAGCTTTGGAGCGTACTCACGCTCAAGTGTGACAGCAAAGACGAGGATTTTAATGCCGTCAATCGAAGTGTAAGCCTTGCGAAAAGAATGTCAACGCTCTCATCCGTCAGCCTGCGCCACATCCTTCAAATACTGAGCTGCGGTTGCTTCGAGTCCAACGTGGACAGCTTCTGGTGTGCCATGGTCATTGTGTCAGTGAGCAATATGCCAATAGCGACAAGCGAATATCTCCTTGTCATGCAGGTCTGTGAACATCTGTGGCGTTCACACACTACTGCTCGGGTGCAATACAACATAGACTGTGGCGGATACGTGATATTGATCAAGATCGACTGGTGCCACACCAATTGAAGGTCCGATACCTAAGCTTGATTGCTTCATGGATTAGCGTTTTCGTTTACTTTCCAGTCCATTTTCACGCTGGCAAGCGTCCCGACACTCTTTTAAACGTATGTCCCAGCTTAGCGGCTCAGGCCGAGGCTCGCACCAACTGCCTGCAGTAAAGTGCTCATCCTGCAGCCAACCCGTTCCTTTATCTGCGCTGGGCGCACATGTCTGTTCCTCTCACCAGCCACCCCTTCCGGCCTCGAAGCAGACACGCCCGTCCCAGCACCAGCTGCTACCGCCCCAGCAGTCGAGGCTTCGTAGTAACAGCCAATCTGCTCCTCGGCACCCCCCACATCCAAATGCGACTTCCCATGTCCCGTTTCCCACAGTTTCGAAGCCTTCCCCTCGCCCAGAAGACTACATGCCTGGCGGCGAAAGTGGCATGGCTGGCGTCGGCAGACGCGCCTTTCAGGCCGCCGCCCATGCAGCCATCTTCGCCCACCACAAACAGCAACAGCAATATCCTTTTAATCCAGACTCATCCACCGGAGTTCAAGGTAACGACCATAACACCCCCCAGTTTTTGGACATTGCTGGGTCTTCCGGAAGAGGTCAGTCCCCCGATCATAACGTGCTAATTGGGCTAATTGACCCGAACGCCCGTGGCCACAGGAACACCACCATTGTCCCCGAATTCTGCTCATTCATCATCCCCACGCTCTCATTCCCCGCTTTCACCACTTTCTCAGTCTCCAGTCAGTGTTCCTGCCATTGCAGCATCTCGCACACCCTCACTAGCATCGGCTACCCCAATGTCGTCACGTTCTTATTCGAGCCCCTCTCATACACCGTCAGAGCGAAGTACCCCAACCCCTACACCTGCGGCCTCTAGACTCCCGTTCTTTCAGAAATACAAGGATACTCTTGAACACGTACAACCTCCGTCCACAGCAATCAAAAACAATGACTTCTACAATTCACGGACCGACTCTATACCCCCAGTCTCTCCTGTTGACTCAGATTTCTCAGGTATTGGGCTTGCATACGATAGAGACGACGACGACGAGTTAGGGGAGCAAGAGGAAGTGACTGGCAGGTTGAGCCTTGATAAAGATCGTGCTTCGTCCTCATCACGTTCGGCATATTCTGCTGCTTCCGTGGTGCGCGTGACCCGCGACGACCTTCCGGGTGCTTCTCCTCGCCGTTCCCATACCACACCAACCGTTGGCCCACGTGGTGGCCCTGGCGGTGTGGCCAGCCCATTGGGCTCGGTTTCACCGCCGGGTGCAGGCGCAGCTCGTAGCGCAAGCGATGCAAAAAATATCCGTCGAGCTAAGGACAATGACCAAGTCCCAAAGCCACGCGTATGCCTTCGTTGTGAACGCAATATTGAAACCGGTCGTTGGATCAAAATGGACACAGGCAAGGGCGTGCTGTGCGAGCGCTGCTGGAAAAATATGTATCTCCCCAAGGTGACTATTTTTTCTCTTTATTTCATCTCTGCCTGACGTTGGACTTGTAGTGTCGAAGGTGTGATAAGCCGATAGAGCAAGCAGCGGTGTATTCGTCAGATGGGCAACTCAAGGGAAAGTATCACCGCGAATGTTTCAATTGCGCGGCATGTCACAAATCCTTCCCGGACAAGTCGTTCTACGTGTATGACGGACAGCCAATGTGTGCATTTCACTATCACCAGGCGAACCGCTCCCTTTGTGTCTCCCCCAATTGCGGCAAGCCCATCGAGGGTGCTTGTGCGATCACGTTCCTCGGTGATCGATACCACCCAGAGTGCCTACGTTGCGGGTATAAAGGCTGTGACGAGCGCCTAGAAGACTACTGGGAAGTTGACGGCATGATGTTGTGCGAGCGACACGCGCAACGCGTCGAGCAGGACGCGGATGAAGAGGAGGATGACGACGTAGGCGAACTGGGACGTATCGCCTCAATGCGAAAGCCGGCGCGTCATGGGTCTGGCGAGGCGCGTGCACGGAAACGCACGACACGTCTCATAAATCTCTCAGGCGGATTCTAGGAGTCTAAGCGCACATGGGCACATCTACATCATCATACCACGCCAAAGTATACCACGCCAAAGTATCATACCCCTCAATGACTTATGGCTCTTGACCAGCAATCATGTATCTCATGCTCCCTTGCACGATCTTCTTTTCATCTTACGGACTTATCTTCATTATGGACTGGCGTTTAATGCCCCCGCTTATACTCTTGTAATGCCCCTTCAGGTCTATATCACCTTTGTGTACTTTTCTTTTTCTGGTTCCGGTCACCCACCTCTTACATTTTTCTTTCTCCTATGTATCCACTCGCTGCCTTCCCTCTCTTAAACGAGGTACTTTTCGGTGACATCACAACATGAACATCGGGCATCTCGCACCTGTCCTTTTTTATCCAGGTACTTCAGGGTGACATCACAACGTGAACATCGGGTATGCTATTGTCCGGGGAATACAGGAAAACACGTCAATCAACTCCCCAGCCACAACAGACGTTTGAAATTATACTCCAATTTGGTGTAAATGCTTGTCATGCGTTGAGCCTCTGACAAGCTGTGATGGAACATTGCGATTAGCATACGGATGGTATGAATGCATACAGACAGCCACATACCTCACTATATCCTCCTCAACTACGAAGTCAGGCCCTGCACTCCCAACATCCACACAAGCCTCGTGGACTAACTCGATGATCAAGTTTACCGCGTCACGGCAAGTTGTTGCTGACGCAACTGGATCCTCGACGTCCGATGTACCTTTGATATGGTCAGCTGGGAGCGCCTTGAACGCAGCAGTGACAACAGTGCCGCCTGTGCCTGCGCCCGTCGCAAGCGCTACATTGGATAATAATTTAGATAAGGCTGTAGAACCTTTACTGCCTTTCCGTGGCGTGAGTAGCCGCGATATAGAGGTGGATGGCTGGAACGGTCTTGCATCGCCTACTGTGTTGTGTACCGAGTAGCTTGTCACGCGGGTTGTCAGACCAGATGGAAGATAGGAGATAAGGAACCCGAAGTTGTCGTCCGAATTGCGACTGGCTTCTTCCAGAGGTGAGAGGATGTATATGCCTGGAAGGGAGGTGAGCCTCGGACATGATACAGTAGGAGAAAGTTTCATGGTACCTTTGGTGATTTTGGTGATATCCCCAAGAGGAATTCGAGTGAAGAGTTTGACTTTCTCAAGGTTATAGTCATAGCTCTGAGTGAACAGTGTAAATTTAGCCGCATTATTGCTAATACCCGAACGCGAGCATACGCACAACCATGTACAATGCCTTGGCTGTCTGTAGATTATGTCAGAGAAATGTTGCAGCATGGGAGGGAGTGGAACGTACTAGTAAGAGGACCCTCTCCTCGAATTTGTCGCTTAGTCTTGTATTTAGATCGACAGGTGAGAATAGCGTCCAACCTCCTAATTGTTTCTCGCCCTCAAATAATACCCGCGACGAGCACGTTTCGATAGCTGCAGCCCGAATTTTTGATATCCGTATAAGTTCGCGAGGGTCGGTGGATGACAACTTGAGAAGGAACTCAGAGAAGACGGATAATGTGCGGTTGTCCAAGAAGAAATCTATGACAGCTTGCGAGAACCAATCGCTGAATGTCGACGTATAGACTCTGCATCGTTGAGCACAGGTTCATCGTCGGATCGAGATACCAACATACCTCGACAAACTGTTTAATCCGTCATTGAATAGCCCGCCAATGTCTCGCTTGCCGGTGCGAGTGAAATCACCCTAGCATAAATATATTGGGAAATCATCAAGAATATATTGCGAGCATGCGTACCTTCAACGCTGAAGTTCCAGCGCTGACAACACAATTAGAAGCATTCCACAGAGACACGAAAGACCCACTAAGCGCGACTGATCGCATCGCCATTATTAGCCCAAACTACAAAGTAGTCAGTTATCATCTATGCCATTGTAATACTTGCTGACCGTCATTAAAGACAATATCCGCCTCCGTCCGGTCCCCTGCTTCGTATGCACTTGCTAGCGCAACAGCTTCCAGCTGACCTTGTAGAACGAAGCGTGCAAATGCAGACTTAGATGTGTAACGATTTATTAGATGTATAATCCAATCTTAAGAAAAAAAGCGCTCACCTGCACAACATTGGTTCGGTCCAAACAATCAATACAGTTCACCCGGAATGCGCCCTTTTGCTGAGACATTACAATACCTCCGGACACCCAGAAGAATCTGAAGCACATTATAAATGAGTTAGGCGTTAAGTATGAAAATACCCACAAACCCTTGCGACTCGAATGTACGTTCGAGTTTTGTGATTAGCTTGGATATGTTCTCGTATCTGTAATAGCGTTTCAGGATCGCCTCTACGCGGGTAAAAATGTATTTGCTTACCGCATGCCTTTGGTTTCGGCATGGAAGTCATATCTAATGTCCCAAAGTTAAGCACCACCACCTGTTGAAGCAGTTCCTGTGCGCTACGCACTCGTGATACCTATCACCCAGGGACGTCAGAAGATGGTGAAGAAAGCCATGTAAAATATGCGACTCACTGGATGTCGCTCGAGCCCAACACGCCCATGCTTTCGCGAAAGGCGGCGGTGAGGGCACCTTCTTTCCCGTGCTGCTCCGCCAGATTAACGACCGCCTATGCATTATAATATTATGAATCAATTTCATGACCGTGGCCAAGGAAAACGTACAAGCGAACCATAGGTAGTTAAAATGCGGGCAAAATGTCGTTTCAACGCGTCGATACTCTGAGAAGGCGTCCGTTCTGTCGATAGCTGCGGTGGTGGCTTTAACCCATACCCTGACTGAGTCCAGAATAAAGGGACTGTTGGAAATGGGTGAGACAAAGCCTGTGAAGAGCCAATACCACTTACTAGAACCGCGGATCTGAATGTGACTGAAGACATTCGACCGACCTTCACGCTACCCCGTGTATGGTTAGATTTAGTCCCATCATGACTTTATAAGGGAAGCTGACCATGATGCGCATGATAGTTTCAGTTTCCACAAAATTGGCCACATTCGCATCGTCGTCCACGCCTACACTCTACTATTAATTGAAATATCGAATAGAGCCGATGACCCACCTCTACGCTGGTACCGCAAACCAGCTCTTTCCCGTGAACGTCGCGATACAAGGACATAATCCACTGTGTGATACGTTTGATCACCTTCAGCATCAGCACTTTCTTGCGCATCTCCATCAGATGTCGGCATTTTAAAGATAGAGAGAGAGTAAGGTATGCGGAACGATGCGATCTGGTAGTAACCTTGCATGATCGGGAGCACGTAAGAGTGCAGCTACACACAGTGAGCACATCAGTATATTCTCCTTGACTATCAATAATTTCATCAGAAACTTACCCCTGCGTCGATGAACGGCCGTGAGAGCGACTCGTTCCACCAAAACTTACGATCGACGCGACGCCATAATGGAAGCAAGGGTTGGGGCTCTGGGAATTCCTCTGCTTCCTCGCTTGACAATGATACTCGAGGTTGTTCGTCAAGTGCTTGGAGATCTGAGAGGAGCGAGCTACGCTGTTTCAGTTTGGCAATCTGCTGTTGTTTGCGTTGCAACGATGTAGTGATGTCTGACGGATCTCGTTATAGATGAAGGCCCACGAAGATAACATGCATCCATACCAAAGCTGTAGGAGAAGAACATCCCACCCTTGGCAAATTCCTTGGTTGTTTCTCTCACTATCTTTTCGTCCAGTTCCGAGTGTCTTTCTTCAATTGTGGAGGGTGCAGGTGCAGTAGAAGCAATGATTGAGTCTAATAGCTCGGCCGGAGCGATGCCAGTTTCCATACGGTGCTCCAAACCATTGTCCATATCCAGCGACGGGGCCGTTTTGGAAGCAGGGGAGTTTAAAGGCGTTGGTTGTCGGCTCCAAAAAGAAAGTCGAGCAGCCAACGCTTTAGCAACAGGTGATGTGGGAAAGGATGAATTCGGAGTAGAATATCCAGAAGAATTAGACGACGATGGAGTTGGAATGTCTAGTTCTTCGGCTAAGAGAGATGAAGATATCATCCGTCTTCGCTCCTCTGGGGCAAAAGTGACATGTGGAGAAGGGGTGGAATCGGGGTGGTCATCACTGTTTTGTTGATTAACGTGACCACTAGCTACGTCGTTGGCGTCGGAGGTGTCTGTGCGGGGCGGAGTAGGTTCGCTGGTAGTGGGTGCGGTAGAAGCTTGTGTATTGAGTGACGCCAGCATGTTAACCGTGGCCGTCGCACGAGCGCGTTCAAGTGGTATTGCACTGACACCGTCCACCTTAAATACAGTGCGAGACTCGTCGAAGACTAGTCCAGGCTCAAAAAATTCAATAATCATCATAATTTCGGATAGTACGCACGATCGCCGACCTCAGTACGTGAGGTAATAACTAAAAGATAAGATGCTACAAGCAGAATTAATGGGCTAAGCAATAGGATTCTATAAAGAGTGCGAAGCATACATACCGTGGAATAGCCGTAAGATACCTACTATTCCATATACGGTCGTGCTCGCGGTGCAGCTAACTTTGTCGCTTTCAATCTCATCTACAACGGCGTCCTTTCCCCAGGAAATTCTTACGTGCGACACGGCTTGGCCAACGCTATGCAAGTCGGGACTAAGCACGAGGCCGTTTGTGGTGACAAGCACATGGATAGAGACATAAGGACAAGGGTGAGGAAGTGGGGGAACGAGAAATTTAGGCTGTAGAGATACAAGATGAGGGTCAGGTGTATGTGCTAAAGGAACATCCACTGGTGTCAATGGCTGCTTGCGTCTCGAGAATAGGCGCCTCATGACGGTAGCATACCAAGTGAATTGTGTCGCGTGGGATACAAATAAGGCAATACTGAAGGCACGCGTGTCATTGATCCTTGCCGCTAACTCAAAATGTTATTTTCACAATATTTCGCGTTGTTAGTCAAACACTACGCAGTAGCTGATACAGGAACCTGGACGTCTGCTGAGCTCAACCCCATCGTTCTCTGGTCATATCCATAGCCACCAGTTGCACCAGGAACTCCAGATCCATCATAATGCAACTTCGTGAGATCGTAGTTGCCTGCAGCAATCAATAAGCATGGGGACTGCCAACAAGACACACGAATCGTACCAATGAATTTCCATCCATCTTCTTTAACGTGATATAGGTTGCATGTATTACCTGAGAATGCATCACGGTGACCAGCGGCATAGATGCTTCGCCTTCCTAGTTCTTGCGCCTCTTCATCAGTCAGATCCCAACGATACCCTTGATCGAGGACGCCATATGCAAATGTACTTCCCGAACCGACGGAAAAGAGATCACCCTTCAGTCGGGTCCCGTCTGAGTCCACGTAGAACACAGCAGGGCCCTACGAACGAGTCAGCGAAAGTGACAAGAAAACCGTAAATCCGTACTGTTTTATCCCATCCGCATATCATTGTTCCCTGGAAAACCCATCAATTACACATGTTATATTAGTGACACAATACTTACCATACTCAACCCCATCCCCTTGTAGCTGTATACAAGGTTGCTGAGATACTTGCTTGCAGCGGCCACCGAAATTCTTTCTCTGTTTCGCAACTCGTGAAGCCGACATTGGATGCCAAGGTAGGTTTCCCAGTATTGACAGTCCGCTGCGACACTAAGTCAGCATCATAAGTCCGGGTCCAAACCAGAAACGTACCTGCGCCTCCAGCCATAGTACCTAGTAAAAATTTGTTAATTTCAATCACTTTCTTCACAGTCCCCGAGGCTATGATGTCTGTAAGCCTGTGAAGGTATGCGCAGAAAAAACACTATTTACCCATGTAGCTTCCTGCTGTAGCTCTCGAGTCTACTGCAACAATGACGCCGCCCTGGAAACGGAAGGCAAGTGTGGTTGTACCGTGCTGGATCTTGATCCTGCATGAAGGGTCCGCATGATCGTCGGTATGTAGTCTAAGGAAGGAGGTAGGCTGCATTCTCATATGAGCCATCCGGAATAATAACTCGATTCGAAATACGTACGTCTGGAACAGCAGGGATGCTGAAGCTCAACGCGCCAGCCGTGCCCAAGTTCCCAAACCCTCCTAAGGAGCCCCACATTGCGTCAGAAACGCCTTCATCCTCGGGACTACGTCTGTCAGGAATCTCCTGTGACGCACTCGAAGACGCAAAGCGAGATACGAGAGAGTTCATGGTTGGTGGAAAGGACGCGCTGACGCGGCGCGTGTGTTACTCTTTATTCCTTACGTAATAGTTGACTTCCTAAAACATCAATTTGGTCCAACTGTTTCTCAACATCGTTTGACCCGTCTTTTGAGCTCCAGTGCAGAAATGGAGTGGTCCTCTCCTGCTGCCACCAAACCGCATACAAGCCTGCTCCCCAGGTAGCCAGGCGAACACGTCTAGAGAATGGGCTCCACCACCTAGTTTTTACCAGTCTGCCCCGAATACCGTACCACCTGGAACATCAGGCACCATGGAACTTGCCTATTAACCAGTTAGTGCCTTCGATGCGACTAGAGCTCATCATTCCCCCAAAGTGTAATGGAGATGTCATCAATAAAGGGAGTGGCGAGATGTATCATTTGAGAACAATAGATGTGCATTCAACCATTATTTTTTGATTCTTATTGGTATATGATCGGCCGTTTTGACTGGAAGAAGAATCCTGCTCACACGATGGTCAAAATTCGACACAATACTTGGCAACAGGACTAGCTTCTTTATGTGAATCAAGACGAGTGATTCGTTCGTTGGTTCTACCTGTGCAATATCTAGCTTTTACAAGCAGCATGTTCTTTCAGGTCCTCCACTTTTCCAGTCAACCATATAGCTGGACAGTTCACATGGAAAAACGCCGAAACTGGCATACAGGCAAGTGGGTTGTAACTGTGATTTATACAATGCCTCTCATACATGTATTGTTAGTGCTTTGACGCCTCGAGTTCCAAAGTCGCGGATTTTCCATACAGAAAGTACGGAGCATTTCATTACTTGCTGCTTGTTTATCAAGTCTCCCTATTCTGGAACAGAACTAGCACCATCAGAATCGAACAGCCACAAGCTGCCTACACAGAATTAATCATACTTACTGCGCTTTTGATACATCACGACCAAGCAAACCATCGTGAGGGCATTGCAGGCCGGGTTGGTGAAGGACGTACTGAGGGAGCAGCAGAAGGAGTCACCACTATTATCGGTGGAATATTAGGGGGCGCTTGATTCAAGAAACAGGGGAACATATTATCCTTGCTAATCTTCGTGAGCTTAATAACGCTATGATGTTCGTGTCAATACCAGGATCGCTGCTCCAGGTTTCCCAGCTAGCCCGTATACTAATCTCGAGGGGCTTAGCAAGCACAGGCTAAACTGACGTATCCTATGATTCTCTGCATTTCACTCACATACTAGTATATAAAGGATGGGCATCGTCCTGTACGCTCTAACAACCGAACGCTATACGATCAGATAATTTTCACACACTGTTATCTCCGCGGACATCTTCCTATCTGCATACTATGTCCTCGCCAACGCAAATTCTGCAACCAGCACAAGCCCTACCCAAATCGATTTTCTCTTACTTTCCCGTTGAAGTCGTCAGGTTGATATTCGAGCTCTCCGCGGTGGAGAGTGATCGGACAGCAGCGAGTCTGGTCCGTGTGTCTAAGCTTGTGCACGGCTGGGTCTTGCCAATTTTATATGAGACGATCGTCATTGAACGGCCAGAAGTTTTCCTACAAATTGTGACCACCATCCCCTCTGGAAAACACCCACATTTGGCCCTCCTTGTTCGCAATGTTTGTATCAGCCTACCCGGGCGGTTTGATGACAACTTATATCAAGCGACGGTATTCCCATGGGACGTCGACAAGTTTCTACGTGCTTGCGGAAATATCCAGAATCTCTACATAAATGATACATACACACGCTTTCGTTATCCGATGGGTTGTCACCGACACCTCAAACATCTACATTGTGGCTCATGGGACTCGTGGTTGAACCATGATTTTCTGTCATTCGACTCACTCACACACCTCCGTGTCGACTTGGCCTACAATTCCGGAATAGGCCTCTCTTGGGTGCCATTGCTCCCACCCTCAACGAGGTTGCCAAATCTTACCCACCTTGCGATTGGAACTGACAGGCGCAATGCCGCATCGGAACTGCGCAATGCCTCGAATTTCCTGCGTCGTGTTCTTGCCAGGGAAGGCATTGTCATGGTTGTCATGACGGTCTGGTTCTGCTGGTCAGAATCCAGGAGCTTATCCGAAGTCTTTGCGGGAGTATCCGACCCAAGGCTTTGCGTTTTGATGATGTCCGATAGTCCTCACAGCGGGTCGTCAGTCAGGGAATGGGAAGACGAGGTGCAAGGGAACAAAAGCATTTGGGATAAAGCGAACGCAATAATGAAGCGACATCGGGAAGGAGGAGCTCAGGGAGTCGCTATAGGCAGTTTAGAGATAGATTCCTCGACTGACTATCGATGAG
>QFFB01002009.1:0-25687 GCA_003316465.1 Ramaria cf. rubripermanens | reverse complement strand
ATAAAATGAGGAAAGTGATCCACATCCTGATCGGTGATAGTACCGTAATCGCACAAAGAAAAGCTGAGACACATAGCCTCCATGACAAACTTAGTTCGCCGTTCTTCAAAGACACTTGCACCGAAAAGGTACAGTAGGGTCGAACAGTTCAGTACTACAGTGCAGTCCAGTGTAACAATGAACATGCATACGCACGCTCACGTTTTTCATGCCTTGTAACGAACGCCGGCTCGGGGGAGGGGCTTTGTCTCTGGCTGTGGTCCACATATTGGAGACACGGTTCCTTTGCAGCAAATGCATGCACAATAGTGAGATCCGATAGTCTCTGGTGAACTAGCTGGAAATGAGGAAGATCAGTATTAACAGGATCTCACTTAGCCACAGTCAATGTGCCCAGTAGAACGAAAGTTAGGCTGAGTATATACATGAGCCTCGGTCTGAGACCGCATATAGCGTACTTATGTACCGTATGCACCGAATATACCGAATAACACCGTATATACCGCACTGTATACCACTTGTATCACCTATAGCACCTACACATATAAGGTATACCTCTTTTCCTGATGCTGTACCAACCCTGCTCACATCAGCAACTAAAAGGCTTGCTAATAACACCAGTCGCATAGGCGTCAACAATGAGCTAAAGAGTATGAGCTTCCAAGCTAATTGAAGTGCTTTGGCGGATAAAATCACCTTGATAAATACATAGGTTCCAGCGATGCACATGAAGGCGCCCGCCGCAATGGTTGAAAGGGACGCTAGAACCATCCATGGGTGTTCTCTTAATCCCTTCTTTCCACCGCCAAGATGGTACGCATCATGTAAATAGAAGAAACCCGCAATCCCATACGTATACCTTCATGCGCCAGTTGTTAGTAGTCGTCATGAGACAAAAGGACAACTACATACCATGACGCAAACAACGCGGCCGTTAAGCCAATGAGGAAGCTGAATATAGGCACAGCCACCGCAAAAATGAAGGCTACCGCTGTACCAGCGAAACAAAGACCAATCCACGTTATCCATCCGAGACAAGTATGGGAGTGTACGTGATTCGAACGTCGAAAGAGCCTAACAAACACAAGCTTCGCTGGAACGTGAATATACAGCCCACCTCCTATGAGAAAATTCGGAAGCGCAATGCCAAACGCGACCTTTGCCCATATGGGAGGCAGTGAGAGGAGAGAAAATGACTGTACTGTCGAGCCGATGTACACGTAAACAACAACAGCGAAGACGGCATAAAAAACTGTTGCAAATCCTTGCAACACATATGCTGCCTAACCAAAAAGATCTATTTTCAGCAAGCTTTGCAAGATAACTTTATGTAACTCCCGGCATACCTTCATCGCATCCTGCGGTCGTTTCATCTCAGATATGAGAATGAAAAACCTGTACGATATCTACCTTCAGGTTACTTTTGGAGTTTTGGAAGGACGTACATGAAGTGCCCTAATATAGGTACGTCATACATCAACGGCAAGTTCCATGCTGAAAGACGTGAACGAACCAGCATATGCGAAAACCTGCCATCGTAAACTTGTGTAAGTTAACATCTACCTGGTGAAAAACTCACAGGATTCGTGATAGCCAAAAATGCTTGATTAAAGGTCTGAGGGACCGTGGCTTGTATAACTCTATCAGGAACGGGATTCGCGCCGGCTCCAATCATGCCCACGAGCCCTGCGATTAAAATTGATAGAGCACTTCCCAGTCCCAACCATGTCAAATTACTGAGTGTGCGAGGAAGAGACACGCCGAACGAGGCGAGTGCAAATATAAGAACGAAGTAAATAGCGCACAGGCCATTATTGCTTAATGCTGATAACGCCTGTTGCCCCGAGACAAGCTCCGACCCCTTGAAGAGATTCAGGCATATGTTTACATTTTCCGGGTGTAAACGAGACGCACTGCAGCGAAAATGGAGAAGATCAAGGTACCGAGACTAAGAACTTCTCTCCCAACAGGTCCGAAGATGATCAGACCTGCGTCGCCTATTGTGACGGAGTTGAGTGTATTAATGAAAATAGTCATACACAGACTGTTCACCCATGCTGTGTACCTCTGGGTGGTTGAGCTTGAAATCAACGAGGAGTTTCGCGGTAAAAAGCGCGAATATTCCCAGAAAAACAATCAGAAACACAGCAGGGAAGATACCTGTTTTGTATTTCTTGAAATTAGTTCCCGTCCTGACCTTGGGTTGTGTATGAAGCGAACCTACGGTCGCCAACGCGCTTGGGAGAGACAGTAGGCCATTACTGACGATCTCTGCTATCATCAACAAGGATACGAACTATGAAAATAAAAGGTTCAGAGAAATAAGGTCGGTTGACACATTAAGAAAAAAACGCTTACTTGCCATGACAGTGTTTTGTAGTGAATCTGGCAAAGGTCATGGCTAGTGTACCGAAACGGAATCTGAAAATCGTTGCCTAAAATGTTAAACACACCTGATGACCTTCTTCATTCCCAAAAACATCGTTCTTGACATTGGTAATCGAATCGCTTTCGACATCTGTGTCCTTTTTGAGCTCTGCCATGGCCTTCTGGAAGTCGATCCTAGCGGTTCGAGATCAAGGCGAGAATCGTCGCTTGACGGTACTTCAGTATATAGTCTATCAGCTAAGATAAGAAGATGGCAATTCTGTACGGCCCGGTGATAGTGTATAGAAGCTTCATTGAGAACAGCCGCAGAGATCCCCATTAAGGGCTCCCGGGATTAATCTTGTATGTGCTTGTTGCCGTTAACTTCCCACCTGTAGTAAGTTCATGCAAGCAACATGTGGGCGGTGGCACGTCGCAGGCTGACTAGACGAATTTGCGTTACCATACTATACGTGGTACAAGAGTAAATTCGACAGACGTCCCAATTAATGCACTAGCTGAGCATATCTCGAATGCCATCGGGATATTTTCGCAGAATTGAATTCAAGGACAACTAGATCTGAGATACAGCTTGTGATAGCATGAATGGTTGTCACAATATTGCCATTTGGTACTAAATTATCAGGAAGATGATTCAGTATACTTATAGTATGAAGTCAAAGTGAAAAACTAACACAAAAACATGTTTAATGGTCGGCTAGCGCCATGGATCTGATGAATATCTGGAAGAGTTGTCAATTAATGATGCTAGTGTATTAAATTAAGCATAAACAAACACCTACATCGGGTTTGCTGTGTGCAATCATCGAGCTGTATGCCCTTCCGCAAGAGTCCGGTGACAGTCAAAAAACAGAGCTGGCAATCCAATTACTCATTTGTTCCAAAGCATGTATGCAATCTCGCATACTACACTACTTAAAGTGTCCGCACTTCAGCCGCGAAATATGTCACAATGTATGACAACATCTCAGGATGATACAGTCAAGCTGGATAACGCGAGGGTTGCATCGCCTACTGCGAGCTGAGAGCTGTGCAAGTCCCATTACACCGAAGTCATCGACTGCGCACAGACGGGCCGTTACTGTTACCGCTGCGGCCACCATGTTCTACATGCGGGTGTCGGAGCGCGTTGAGTAGAATTTGTTTCGTGTTGTGTTCCCGCCTACGCCGCGAAAGGTCAGTCCAAGGGGGTAGGTGTCCGCAAACCGCATACGAGCGCAAGATCACGACACTCCTCACGAGGGTTAGCACGGCGGGGGTTGCAGCAGGAACTTGAGAGGTACAGCCGCGGTGCGACATGTCGCACACGTGGGGTGAAAGGCAGTGAGGGGAGGGACCATGTTACTTGATCACGCGCGGCTGTGAGAAGACAAGTCGGGCGCATGAGATTAGTCCTTAGGCTATACTTCTACCAAGTGCGCAAGGGCGGTCGATCGGGCGCAGGGCCACACAGGAGAGGAGCGGCAGCAGCAACAGCAACAGGAAGAGCAACAGATACATTTGGAGATCCCAAGTTTACACTCGAAGAAACTTAGTCAAGTACGGGTAAGTTCCATCAATGCACCTGTGTATGAAATCATTTGGGAATGATCAAAACATTAATATATTGGAATTACCTCAAGCGCAAGCTACCATGGCTAAGCCGTTAGGACGTCCAAGCCTCAATGTTAGCCAAGGGAAAAGATAATGATCCAATTTAGACAGAGGAAAATACTGTATACTAGGGCCACAAGTCTAGGCCCTAGGATCTAGGGGCAAGTACTACTTGTCCTTCTTACCGGTGGACTGGCAATTGCGACTGACATGATTGTGAGGCCTCTGGTATAACGACAAACACGAGCTGATCCCCCACGCCATTTGGCTAGTTCTTACAAGTTTATTACATGTTCCTGATTTCGTTGTGCCAGAATACACGGAGGCAAGAAAACCGAGCTGGAAAGTGGCAATCACCGAAATCTTGCTGGGAGTCTAAGACGCCCCATTAGGAGTGATACACCGGTGTATAGCCTGAATCCCTGAGAAGGTTTGTTGATGTACGAATGAGTACAAAGAAACACAGCAGGCTATCGTTGCCAGAACTGACCGAGTCTGAGCCACGCACACTCAGCACGGCCGCAGTACGGCCTAGTCATCGTGAAACGCTGCCGCAGACTGCTGCTAGGACACCGTCTTGAAGAGTATTGGGGTCACTCGAACGCGCCCCAATTGAAGTTATCAGTGTGCCTCGTGGTGGGAGTCAAGAGAGCAGTATGATGGCAAACAGATTACGAAAGGCGGGGTAATGTAACGTCATCGGCGCCACTTAGTGACGCTTAAGAAGCACTTGACCACGCTGAGTTTTGGCCCCTCTTTCACTTGTACCACCATGGCTTACTACTCTTACTATCAAAATTCTCAGCCCACCTGGGGCACCCAGCAATACCAGTTCATTCCTCCTCCCATTCCGCAGTATCAACCCCAACCTTCATGTGAGTACCTCGTCTCCCACAACGCGTCGCTCTGGCTCATCTTTCATTAATTTAGGGCATGGTAGCGACTACTATCGCGCGCACGCTGATAGCTCAGACAAGCGTGTTTATCTCCTGCGCGTGTTCCACGCGTTCTGACACCTGCAATGTAGCAATCTTTTCGACTACGTCTTGTCCAAAGTTAAAAATATCGTCACTGGCACAAGTGTTGGAAGAAATGAGGCACACCACTGGTGGAAAAGAGTGTATGGAGGTCTTGTCAGTCTCTTCGATCCCTCGTCGTACAAGTGTCCTTATGTTTTCATCCAATAGGTCAATCCCTCCAAGCTTCTTCCCCGCGAGATTGGCGCAGCTGCGGGATATGAAGCCATTCGTTGCTGGGAACATCATAAGGCAATTTATGTCCAGCCTCTGAGTGATGACCGTTCAAGGGAGAGAGAGGCTTTAATTGGCCTCGCCGCCGCTGAAGGTATATATTTTGCTGGGCCATAGTATACGCTGCGTTTGTTCATTATTTGATTGCATTAGCCACAAAACTATGGGCGTATACACTACGTCCGAGGGACAAATATGGTCGTATGGAAGCTTCTGAAGTCGCGGCTGCAACTGCGTCTCGCATCTTTACCCAGGTTTGTCCGTTGCCTTACTACGGCATATTCAAAGTCTTCAAGGCGTTAACACTCCCTTCCAGAGCTATGACTATGATTCTCCTTACGAACCCTATGAGCGTTACCCGCGTACGCGTCGGCGGTCAATCTCAGGAACGAGGTACGGTTCTCGCTCCAATGCTCTGGACAACGTTTTCTACGATGATGACGATGCTGTCCTCGACACCCGCGCCGATTATCTCAACGCATATCCCCGTCGCAGTCGCAGCCGTGTCCGATCCTCCTCTCGTTATCGCTCTCCGTCTCCGGTGTCGTTCAGTCGTCGTTCACCTTCTCCGGTGGGGTATGGAGGCATGGGGTCAGGCTCAGCTGTCGGAATGACATCAGCTGCCGTAACCTACCCAACTGCACAATACGATCCTGCACTTGGACCCGGCATTCCTGGCACTTACTACCCAAATGCATCGCCATACTATGGCTCGTCATCGATCGGGTACGGATCCCAACAGTTGCCCCCGACGACTGGGTATGCTGTGGCGGGGGCGTCGCCATACATCAACAACACGTATGCAGGGTCGGCCGTTGGTCTGCCCCCTCCCCCTACGGGGCCGTACCTGTCCGCCCCAGATACCTCCCGACACCATCGCACCCGTAGCACCGGTTCCTACGGCGCCGCAAGGCCTAGATTCGGATATTGAACAATACCCCACCACCTTACCCCACATCGAAGAACACTTATACCTGTATACTACTACTATAATTGCCTGTATGCCAACGTTGTAGTTTTGTGGTGTTCCCCTGTCTTTATGTTTGGATATCATTGTACTTGTATATCACAGTTATCTCAGATAGTTTCACCATCGCAAGGGGTGAGACCGAGTGTACTATAAGCTGTAACTTGCCGGCAATAGAATGGTACGTAAGTCCTAAATGAAAGTTGATTGTCTGAATCATAACAAAAAAGGACGACACATGGTCTACGGCGTGGCGTCTCCGCAGGATATGTCTAACAATCAAGTGGCACATAGGGGACATCGAGTTCAAGCAGGCAATCAAAGTGGAACCCGCACGGGTACCTATTCTCGAGTCAGCTGTGGTAGATGATCATAAGTATGTCATGTCTTCGTCTCACCGTTACAGTAATTACTGCTTAGTTAATAGCGCAATCGTCTTCAATGGCTTCAAGCTTGATTGGAAAGTGAGCAGAGATAGATAGTCGCCTACAATAATAGTTATGTACAATTATCTCTAAATTGCTATGATCCATGATCAATTATACGCACGCTACGTCGCGTAACCCCATCGATATCTTAACTTCCGGGGTCGGCAACCTATAAGGATAAGTATAATGACAATGGTGATGGATCGCTGGGAGAAGTAAGTATATAAAAGGGCAGCTTATGTCACGAGCTTCTGTGGGAATGTGGATCACCACTGAAGCACAGGGAGAATCCAGTCAGGTACTTGATCGTCAAGGTACGCTGGACATAGTTATACCTTTAGAGGAGGGACGAATTCGACATCAGGTGAATACTGGCTACTTTAGCCTACATACTTCCGCTGAGAAGCTCACCAGCTGAATATTTCTTCTGGTGGACAGAGCGCCATCGTGATGAGTGCCCACAAAACATTCTGGACACAAGGGGACAGATGGGCACGTGCTTGGCAACCATGGCACATATTGCATCTCTGAGCTGACGGGCCGAGATCGATGAGCAAGATGTCATTCTTCAGGAAAAGACCGTCCAGAATGGTGTCCAGATGCTTCGCCATCTGTCCGTTCACTCAGGAATCGGATGGAATATCATACCTGTCAAGATTTGAAATGCTAGAAAAGGAGATGGCGATAACCAGCCTCAGTCAGCTCTCCCGGTGAGATGTTCGTCGCCATCTTCTGAACAATCTCGGGAGCTAATGATCTTCAACGACTGCGGTCAAGGAAGATGGTTTTGTCTATCCGCGATATCGTATCCACTTCTTGTGAGTCTACCCTTAACAAGATTTGTGGACATTTTCCTGGGAACTATGTCCAGCCCTCGATGATATTAATTCAAAATCTCTCTATGGGGGTTACAATTTGAAATTGTCATAGCAGTATCTGACAGTCTCGTAGGCTACCAGTGAACTCCTCGGCACTTCGAGTACTGTGCTAATACTGCTATTCTTAGTTTGTTCACCTCATGAAGCTTTAACAAAACTTAAATGATGGTTCTGAGACGCAGGGTCGCCGACTATACCGGTAAGCACTGCAATTTACGATCTGAATGACTTCAGCAGTAACTACGAATATATTTGGATGGTAAGTTTTTGTTATTAGGACAATCAATTTGCAAAGACTCAAGCGCCTTGCATACGCAATCTAGTGCCCAACTACGAAGCTCATTCAAATTTAATGGTATCGGCGAGGCTTTCAATCACTGCTGAATTCGGGCGATTCCCTCTCTCCTTACCCTTTAGGCCAATGAGGACCCCGTGCTCCCTTTTGCATTGGTTATTGTGATGGTATCGTACTGCAAGCAACATATCAAAAGCCTCTTATCATTCCGGAACCAACCTTCCTCCCTCCCGTTAATTTCCCGTGTGAGTGCAATTGAGTGAGCATAAAATATGCATTTGACTCTTTTTCACTAACCTGCTGGGATTGCGAAGTGTCAAATGCTTACTCAAGATGTTTGTGTGGCACATTCTGGTCTCACTTCGGACCGCAGTATTGCGACCACCACTTTTCTCGATTACTACCAATTTTCCGAGGAAGTCATACCCCAGGTACCACTAATTATGTTCGGCCACATCCATGATGGTAAGCAGTTGCATACTCTCACTTAGGAGTTAAATCCGGACTTGTAGCGTTGTTGACCCGTGTCCTCCAATGTGACGGCATACCGTGGCGGCGGCTCAGCGCACTGTTTACGGTCTGGTATCTCAAACCCTGACCGCTGTGGAATCATCACCGGAGGGAACGGTTTACAATAAACAAAAGCTCAACCAGATGCATCTTCGGTCGCTCCGGAGATCTTGCAAAATCCGCACGCCTATGACCAATAAAGACACAGGCCCTTGTGCGAGAGTCACAGGATCTGGGAAATCACCTCATTTACAAGTTTCATCAAGCCACGCGGTCCCCAGCTCACTGCCCCTAGTTTACACACAACCCGATTCCTACGGTAATTTGTTTATGTTGCCTCTATTTTCCTTTCCTTTGGGCATAAATCTAGATAATGGATAGGCTCAGGCTTGTCTGCGAAAAGTGCATGAGCGAGAGCGGGCGGGGGATGCAGATGCTCTATCACCCACTGACATGGCCGCCGTAGAGACGCGTGGAAACGTGCGTGGAGCGTAGGGTTCACTATGCACGCTTGTGTTTGCTTAGAAACATAGACCAGGGGGATTGGGAGTGGTGCTTTCATGAACTAGGAGGTTCTCCTGCGAGCCTGGCAGTCACACCCCAAGACCATTCTATACTCATTTTCATGCATGCAAATTTGTGCAGGAGAAATTATGATAAAACCAACTCTTTCATTACTCGAGTTCTTCTGATGCACACAGATAAATGACTTTGTTTAGCTGCAGAAAAGCCGTCTGAACCGCCGTTGTGTCGTCTACCACATTACTCTAAGATTAAAGTTTGTCTGATAGGACACAGCCATATAATATGAGGAAGTTTAACTTAACGGCCGTCTGACAAAGTTCAATGCCGTGCCTACGATTCGAAGGGCTAAGGGATTTAAATACTTTGTGTGGCCAAGTTATTATCATCCATGCACTCACGGGTCCGGCCTTCCTGCAGTGTATAGCACTGTGACTCCAAGCCTGTCACATCTGCCACCAGCTTTCCAGTGAGAACATAGCGCGACGAGAGAGAATTGAACTATCAGTTAATTTTTGCAATTTATCCTGAAAGCTTGTCTGAAACAACCTTTTAATGTCACCATGCAAGGGACAAGGATAGCAGGCCCGGGAATCAATTGTAAGAATAGCTGTCAGTAAAGAAGCCAGAAGCTGCGCAATGGGTTTCCCGGTTGACGCTGAGAACCTGGCCATGCCCAGACTTGCAAAAGTCATTCTAACTGCGAAGGCAGAGGTTGTGACGAGATTAAACATAAACCAAGAGGTTACTGCATGTGAGGGTGGGGGGCCGCACACAGAGCGCGTACTAAAGGGCTTGCAAGACGGAAGGTGCATGTCTTCTTTCATCGAAGTTCCAATAGATTTCATGATAAATACCTCAGGCATACATCAACCGCGCTCCGATGACAGCTTCTGTCAAGGTGTGTAACCGAGAGCCAAAGTACGCACAAATTTAAATGGATCGCTTCCTTGTTCTGGATACCAAGGACGTACCTGAAACTTCCCAGAATATAAACAGGTCAACATAATGGGGAATGTATTCCCTTGCTTCAGCAAGGGCTCTTAAAGGTCACTCGTCACTCGTCGATTATACCTTTATCTGTGTGGATGGTCTTTTTCGTTGGACGAAGAAATTTTTTTAATTATTTCTTATTTTTTTGGAGACATATGTAGTAATTTTGTTCATTCAATCTAAATTCCAGTGATGTTTAGAGTTTCTCATCACATGGGTTTTGCATCTGATGAAATAATTTGCTCCCATGCTCTCATGTCATCTACATTACTCAAGTAATGCACATTATTGGTGTGTATGTACTGTCACTCAAGACCAATGGGGCAGGCTATCTTAATAATTTCCAGGACCACTAATGGCCATTGTTATAATTGCTATTTTTCCTTGCAGTGTTTAGTGAACAAAGTCTCACCCCACTTATGATCTCATACTATGCTGAGCTTGATCCTCTGCCCCTACCAGAGGACCACCATCCTATCCTCCACTGATCCCTACCCAACCCTGGATGTTGTATGCAAGTCATTTCACTTCTGGAGCTACTCCAAAGGTGGAAGCAGAGCAGAGTTTGGAACCCTGGAACTCTGGGGGTGTGGGAGTGTGGAACTTTGGAGGTGAAAAATAGGGTGTCCCCTGACAACCCCTGTGTAATGCAAGGTGAGGAGTAAAGATAGTGATGTAGTGGTGAAGCTTCCCATTGCCATGGTGAATGAGCTGAAGTTCTTCAATGAACAGTGAATGGGGAAGGGACAATTCACCACTACAAGTGGATTATGGTTGACTTCACTGGAGGGTCACATGTCCAAGGAGGTGGAGGCTTTTGTTTGCTGAACTCTGCAAGGAAAAATGGGGATCATGACAGACCCTTTCTCACTGTTTCACCGTCTTTGCTCCCCACCCTGCATTATGCTGTGGCATCAAAGGGAAGCATGCACAATGCTCATCCATTCAGTCCATGAAAAGACTCACATTATGAACTTGGCCACATTCATCCATAGTTTTACCATCCCTCCATGCCTAGTTGTTGACTAGCTACAACACCTAGAGCACAGCCCACAATTACAACTGGACTGGCTGACAGTGACTCATTAATGAAATGGTCCATCTGAGGATATGGGTACTCTTACCAAGAGTGGCTTGGAGTACCCAATGTCTGGTGTACCATTTTGACGAGATGGTCCTGGTATACCGAGCTAAGAGTACACCACCAGGTAACAGGAACAAGAAGCCAAAGGTTGCCATTCACAGCATGGAATCCACTGCTGAAGAAGGCCTTGCAGTGGCGAAAGCCCATATTAGTGTTCCCTGAGCAAATGTTACTCTATGAAATGGTAAGAGCTGAAGACTGAAGAGAGAAGCAGCTGGAATATATGTATGCATAGGAAATAATGTTGAGTCGATGCTATTGGAAGTGAGCCGTTATGCATGTACCACATGCATGCATAGCATAGGTTGCACCATGCTATTGCTTCGAGCATAGATGGACAACTCAACTGGTGAGTGAGTGCTAGCCAGCAACTACGGTTGCTACATGAGATCACAGTATGTGTATGTAATTGGCCTCATTGTTTCATCTCTTACCATCCTGCTCTCTTATTCACTCCCCCTGCACTTGTATCTACTATAAGTGTTTGACCTCCACATGTATATTCTCTAGCTTGATTATTGTACATCTACAGTGCTTAGCCCTCTTTAATCTTTGGTCTCACACATGAATACCTCTCTCACTTAACCCTCTCTCATAGCCTCTGTAGTTGTTCCTACTGGTGAGCTCAAACCTTTGACCCTGTTCCCCATGTCCCACAAGAGGTGTAGTTGAGACCACTATTCATAGCACTTTGCTGAAGTGTTTGGATCAGTGAAGGGTACACTTGCACTGGGGTGACCCTTCCTTGAAGCTTGCATGATGACTCATGTGATCTTCTTGGGTTATTTGTTATGAACATGGGCCCTTGTTGGTGTTTCCATAGACTCCTTTCACCATTTGCAGAGTGAGTCTATGCATCATTTTGTTTGCTGACATTCTTTGTTTGCTGTAAATGTCAATCTTGATAGCCATATCCATCAAGGTTTACATTCTGTACAAAGGAAACAACAGTGTAAATGCCTGTTTGACACTATGCAAGAAATTCTGGCAAGCCTCCACTTATGACATCATCCTGAGTAACTTCATACAGATAAGAGTTGTTTTTGCCTTGTACTTTTACTCATTCTTTTGTGCAACTAACAATTGTTTGACTATTGTTAGCTCTGGATGTCATTTTCCTACACAATTATTGTGAGGGCAACCTAAGCAGATGCTTTACACTCAAGTGGTGCACTGGTGAAGGGGGAAACCTAAGTCATATAAAACTACATACAATGCAAGGACATACCTGGTGAAGGGGGAATTCTTAGAAAACTCTAAGGATCACCTTTGCCAACTAGCTAATAGCTATATATCTTGGGCATCACAACTCTATACCTCTGAAGCCCGAATCACATAAGCAACAAGGGTGCTGAACTACAGACAGGACCAAGGAGGTGTTCAGAAGCTGCCAAGGGACCAATCTGCACAGCTCTGGAACAAGAGGCCCAATGCCAAAGTGGCACTGGGTAGGGTAGACTTCAGAAGGGCTGTGTACACTTTGCATGCACTTTGCAAGGACTTCACAGGGTGTGGGCATGTTTGCATGGAGTGGAACATAGGGTGCATGCACTTTGCAAGGAGTTTGCAAGACTTTGCAAGACTTTGCAGGACTTTGCAGGAACCTGCAGGACTTCACAAGGAGTTCCCCTCACATCCACTTTGGCAAGGCTGAAAATACTTTGCACGCACTTTGCAGGACTTCGCAGGGTGTGGGAATGTTCACATGGAGTGGAATGTAAGGTGTGAAGGCTTTGCAAGGAGTTCACAAGGAGTTCGCAAGCTTTGCAGAGGTTCCCCTTACATCACCCCCCATCTAGAATGTGGTGACCCGACACATGAATACCCACAGGTGCAACTGGGGGAAACCTCTGAAAATCCAGCATTCCAAAGGCATGAATGTGCCAGGGGGCTCCTGGGTGTGCATGGTAGGAGTCTGCAATGAGGTCAGGGACATTGACTTCACCTTTGCTCTCCCAGGAGTTCTCCTCATACCTGTACCCCTTCCACTTGATGAGGAACTGTAATCAGCCCCTCCGCATGTGACTATCCAGCACCTTTTCCACTTCAAAGTACTCTTTGCCATCAAGCAGGATTGGTGGGGGTGGTGGCGAAGTATGGCAACCATGGATGGGGTCCTCTTGTGCAGGAGTGAGCTTGATGACAGGGAAGACTGGATGGAGCTGACTCAGAGCTTTGGGCAGTTGGAGCCTGTATGCATGTGAACCAACCTGGTGTTCAACTACATAAGGCCCTAGTTGCCTGTGTCCCAGCTTCTTTGATAGGCGAGTGGTCCAGATATCACTGGCATCAAGGTACACCTTGTCTCCTGGTGCGAACACCAGTGCAGGCATGCAATGCTGATTGTAGTAGCATTCCATGTCTTCCTTGGACTTTTCCAGGGCCAACTTTGCTTTGGAAAGTGACTCCTCCATTCACTCCTTGAATTAATTGACTGATTCTAAGTGCAAAGGGTTTTGGTGTAGTTCAAAGCCCATGCACAGATGTCTACCTGTGTCCAGCATGACTGGGGTCTGGTGTGAGGATGAATGGATATGGTTATTGTACTGGAATTCGGCCATAGGCAGGAGGTCATCCCAGTCGTCTTGCCTTTCATTCACAAAGAGGCAAAGATACTGTTCCAGTTCTTGGTTGACACGTTCTGTCTGGCCATCCATCTAAGGTTGATAGGCCATGGATGCTGCCATGTGAATCTGCAAGAGCTGGTACAACTCGTGGGTGAACTTGTGAACAAACTGAACACCCCTATCGGAGACCACTATTTGTGGGAGACCATGGAGCTTCCACACATGATGGAGGAACAGGCGTGTGGCACCTGTGGCTGTGATGGTGGTGTTGGTTGGGATGAAATGGGCATGCTTTGAGAGTGAATCCACTATGTTCATGACTGCATCATACCCATGGGCCTCTGGCAACTCTACAATGAAATCAACACTGAGTGTGTCCCAACGTGCTTCAGGGACTGGGAGGGGATGAAGTTTGCCTATAGGAGGCTGTCTTCACACCTTTGTTCACAGACACAGATCACATGTCTTGGTATATTCGCCAATGTAGCGGGACATGTGGGGCCACCAGTAGTTGCATGAGACTAACTCAAGGGTCTTCCAACATCCTAGGTGTCCTGCCACCTGTGTGGTCCTTGACATCAGGGACATAGACCTTGCCCTGGAAGGTGAGCAGCCCCTTATTTTTAGCCCATTCAGGAGATACCAACAATTTGCCACCTGACTCTCACAGCTTCCTCACCACAACAGCCACCTCATCCTCAACCACTTCTTCACCAAATGCCTTCCTAATGTCTCCAACAATCCCACATTCTTCCCCCACCAGTGTGAGTCCCTCTAGGGTGTGAACTGCAAATAACTCTGGGCGAAGGAGGATCCTGTTGCTATTGTCACCTGAACCTGAACCATGATTTGAATGGTGGGACAATGCATCTGACTTGCCAATGCTAGTGCCAGGCCTGTGGCGAAGTTCGAAATTGAAATGCGAAAGGTAAAGCGACCACCACACTTGCCTCCAATTGAGCTTCTTGGCTGTCCGGAAGTACTCAAGGTTCTTGTGGTCACTCCACACTTCAATTCAATGCTTCGCATCTTCCAGGAAATGCCGCCACTCTTTGAGGGCACGAATGATAGCTAGCATCTCCTTGTTGTGGATCTCATAATTTTGCTCAACTGCACTGAGGCTCTTAGAGTAGAAGGCGATCAGGTGCCACTTTTCATCCTCTGGGAACTGCTGCAAAAGCACTGCTCCTGTTGCTACATCTGAACTGTCAGCCTCCACTTGGTAAGGCAGGCTGTCATCTGTGAAGTGCAAGACTGGGGTTGATGTGAAACACTGCTTGAGACCCTCAAACACCTGGTGTTCGGCCATGCCCCACACCCATTTCACATCCTTCTTTGTCAACTCAAACAAGGGGTGAGCATGTTCCAAAAACCCTTTAATGAACCTATGGTAGAAGTTTGCAAACCCAAGGAATGCTTGTACCTCCTTGCAGTTTAAGGGTATTGGCCAATCTGCCACACCTGCAACCTTCACAGGGTCCATCTTGGCTTTGCTCTGCAAAACAATGAGGCCCAGGTACTCAATCCTGGTTTGCTTAAACTCACATTTTTCAGGACACAGATAGAGCTTATGCCATCGCAGACGATCAAGTATGATTTGCATGAGGCGCTGATGATCTTCCAGTGTTTCTGTGAAGATGAGGATGTCATCCAGGTATATGCATACATGTCCCTCCATGATGAGATCCTGGAAGATGTCATTCATGATGGTTTGGAAGGTGGCCAGGCTGTTGGTGAGTCCAAAGAACATAACCAGGGGTTTGAAGAGTCCATGGTTGGTGCAAAAGGCTGCCTTCCATTCTTCACCTTCCATTATTCAGACATTGTTGTAGCCCCATTGTACATCTAGCTTGGTGAAGTACTTTGCACCCTGAAGCTGATTTATGAGCTCCAAAATGATGGGCAGCGGGTAGCAGTTCTTCACAGTCATGGCATTGAGCACATGGTAATTCTGAACCAGGTGAAGTGAACTATCCTTCTTCTTTATGAAGAACACTGGCAAAGCCATTGGTGACTTAGAAGGGCGAATGCGACCAGTGCTCAGGTTCTCCTACAGGAAGACATCAAGCTGCTCTTGCTCATTGGGTGCAAGTGGATAGACCTTGCGTGCAGATGGCTTTGACTCAGGTTCCAGCTTGATTGCATGGTCCCAGGACCGTTTTTCTGGTAGTGAGTCAAAGGATTCCTTGGCAAAGACATCTTCAAAGTCTCACAAGTAGGGTGGGATGAGCTCTTCCTTTTTTGCTAGGCTATTGCAAAGTGCCTTCTCTGCTAGCTGTTGTGGTTGCAGCTGTGATGGTGGTCATAGGCCCTGAGCATACTGTTGCAAATAGGTGATCCCCTTCTTCCAGGAGTGTTTGGAAGCTCTCAAACTCTGGATTGGGTGGCTCTTCGTCTCCCTCCTCTGTGACCTCCAGGAAGGGTCCAGCTCAACAGGAGCAGATCTTTGCTGCCTCCTGCTGCTCTTCACACACCTTCACCCTACAGGTGTGACACTTTGCTGGGCACCTGTTTAGCACCACCTCCTGTGTTCACCAGTTCACCTCAGGGTTGTGGTCCTGGAGCCATGGGTAACCCAAGATAATCTTGTGCTTCCCAAGGTTGGTGATGGTGAAAACTGCATACTCTGAATGATTTTGAAAATGCAGGATGAGGTCCACCACACTGCGAATGGAGCCAGCCTCATTCAAAGTCCCATCCACATTGTACATAGGGGCTGGGTGTGTCAGCAAATGTGTTGTCAGCTTCTGTGCAGCCACAAAATCACCATCAATGAACAGTCTGGTAGCATCACTGTCCAGCAGGGCAGTCATCCCTTTCACTTCAGCTGTGTCAGTGGTTTGAAACTCCACCTTAAGGTTAAGTGAGTTTGGAGAGGGGTTTTCAGCCACAACATAGGCCTTGGGCAGTCATTGCTCCTAACCCTTCATTCTTGTGGAGGGCAACTGCAGAGCCCTTTAGGGGATGCATCTGGTCTATCTGCTGATTTAGTCCTAGTTTCCAACACACAAGGAGTATCTTCATTCTCTGGGGTTATTGACAAAACAGCAAATTGATTTGACAGGGGCAGTGAGGGCACATCCTTTACTTGCTGTGCGATGCAAAATCCTCTGGCCTCTCCTTTTCCATATGATCCAGCTCATCCACCTTCTCTACCTTTGGCACATCCTCTGCTGTGAGCAGATGCTCCAGGAACTCTTCACGTTCATCAGATGTCATGTAGTGAACATCATAGGCCTGGGGACACTCTCGTGCAAAGTGTCCAACCTTGCCACAGCATCAACATGTGAGTGGCTGGCCAAATTATCTCTTTGCTGCATCTACATCCAAGGGGGTAGGTCCTAATGGACCTGGTGCTGGTGCTGTGGATGCAAACACTGGCCATACTGGAAGTGATGGTGTGAACCTGTTCAGGAGTTCACCAGGCCTGCAAACACCTGCAAAGTTAGATGGTGCTGTGGTCGCAGTGGTCCTGGGTGCCTGGAATGCTTTGTTCACTGCACATATCAAGGCAACCACCCTTGCCGCCATATACCACTCCAAAGGTGCATCATCCTTGGGATGTCCCTCCGGCATCAGTGCAATGTGCATCTGGATTGAAGGGTCAAGGCCTCGGTGAAATTCCATGACAATGGCTCACCTATCTGTGTATTCAGCCTTTTCAATGAGTTCTTAAAATTCATCAATGTACTTATCAACAGAATGCTTGCCCTGATGATACTGATGTGACTTCAAGCGATTCATGGCATTGGTTTGTTCATGCAGGGGAAGAACTGATACCAGAATGCCTCCTCAAACTCTTTCCAGTCCTTGAAGCAAATTCACCAGTCTTTGCCGTGTGTGTGAACACCCACATAGCAAATGTTGCAGCTCTTCCCATTTTCATGAAGAACAAGGTCCACAGGATTTGGGCCTGATCATCACGGAACTCACTCACATAGAGCCCCAGGTACAGGGTGCAGGAGTTGAAGAATGTATGACCATTCACTCGATCACCATCATACTCAGAGGGCTTCACCAGTTTCACTATATGGGTTGGGGCTATGTGGGTGCCTCCTGTATCCCCACCAGGTAGGGCTGCCATCAGACCCTCTGTCATGGTCATCAGGGATTCCAATCTTCTCTCTAGGTTTTGCTTTTCCTGCCTCTCTCTCACCAACTCTTATTCTATTGCTCCCAGACATTCTGTGAACTCTTCAAGCGATGGCAAGGACATGGTGGGCAATGCAAGGAGTAGAGTAGGAGAAGGGGTTGTGACAATTGCTGCTTTCAAAGCTAGTTCAATTCAAAGTTGGGCAACTTTGTAACCAGTTCTCCAGGGAGAGAGTTTTCTTCTGTGAGGGAAACCTAAGCAGACACTCTATACTCAAATGGCACACTGGCAAAGGGGGAATCCTAAGAAAACTCTAAGGATCGCCTTTGCTGACTAGCTAATAGCTACAGTAACTTACCTCTTGCCTGAACCTTGCTCCAAAATCAAGGGCTGCACAATGGTGGATGGCGCAGAACATAAGCTGAAGCCAAGCCCTTACTCTTACCATCCTCAGTCTGAGCTTGCCCCGAGGTCCATACAAGGCCTCAGTCTTAACAGCTATGTACTGTGCTTTTGTTCTTGTATGACAAAAATTAGCTCTTAGCTTGCAAGACCTGCAGGTCCACCTGCTAGTGCACCTACTCACACCTCATCCCATGCACATAAAATCTCATCTTGACTTCATGACCCCACAAACAGTGTAGTTCCTGAGCTTTCTTCTTACAAACCCTAGTTAAAGCCAGATGGACCTCTGTGAGGGTAACACTGGTGATGAAGTCACAACCTAAAGATACTCAAGGAGATAAGAGCTGATACAGGATAATGACCAACTGTGCAGTGGATATCCTCAGTCTATAGTGCTATCAATGATAGATACATGGTGACTTGCCTGTGCAGTGGATATCCTCAAAGATCAAGCTGAGGAGATGCCACCACACTGGCTACAACCTTATCACTGCACTGGTAATGCTTACATAATCAGGGGAGATAGAAACTCATGGAAAGTAATAGAAGATCTGGAAACTTGGAGAATTGAGACTTTGGAAATCAAACTGGTGAACCCTGATATCACCTCCCTCTCAATGCTTGTTGTCTCAACAAGCAAAGTTGCCACCTAGCCCCAAACATCCACCAAGGCTTCACTTCCCAACATACTACAGGTGGGAGAGCAGCCCCTTCTGGCCCCCATAGCTCCCCTTCTTGAGGCATAGTGGGATGATAAGTTTGGGAGGATTGGGGTTGACAGGCAAATGTGGCCCTCTGAATCTTGCATGGTATTGCTGTTCCCCTGCTGTATCACGGAAGCTCTGACCCTCCCAGTCTTCAAAGGTATAAGGTGTCCCATTGTTTAGGAAGATAGGATCACTGTGTAGCATGTGTCCTGTCGTCTATGCCAGGGTCTGAGAAATGCAAATGGGGGTCGTGTGAGGGGCAGGCCTATCACTGACTCAAGGTCCTCTGCACTAATGGACCACTTTGAAGGTGGGGAGGTCTTATAGGGCCGGTGGTCATGCATAGCACTGGTGGTAGGGTTTGGGCTTCTGAGCATCCCTCTCAGTTTGGCCTTGCTGGTTAGCCTGGATGATGAGAGGCCCAAAAAGTGCAGGAGGTCAGGGTTGACAATTGACATGGTAGGGAGCTCCCTGAGGTTTTTGATCATGCTAGGGAGAGCGACAAGTTCAAGAGCATGAGAGGACATCATGAGGTTGGTGCAAAAGGAGTGAGTAGTCACAGATAGAGAGTTAATATATAGCATTGGGGTTTAACATAATGAATTGATTAGGCAAAGGCCAATAATGCTTATCTCTAGGAGTCTGGCCCCTTGATGTAATGTGTGACATTCTGGCCAGCTGTCCAGTCAAAGAGTGTTCTTTTGGGAGGCTCTGTGAAGTTCTGAAATCGTTGGAAGGGGAAGGACATATATGTGGCTGCAGAAATACACTGGGGTGCCTCTGGGTTCCATCTGTGGAACTCACTAATAAGCCTCTTTGCTCCAGAAACATCCTTTGTGGGTAGCCAAAGGTTGTCAGCGACTCTGTAGCCCTTCTAACACACAAGATACTCCAGCCTTCCACTGAACATCCTACTGTCCAGAATCCTTTCAACTTCATACTCCTCAATTCCATCCTGTATGACAGGGGAGGGGGGTGGAGGGGCATGATGTTCAGGGATTGGATCCTCTTCATATCATTGGAGGAGAGTGACAGAGAACACTGGATGGGTGCAACCAAATGACACTGGGAGTTTCAGACCATAGGCATTCCATGAGACAACCTTATTAATGGTGTAGGGGCCCAACCATTTATGATCTAACATCTTCATTGGACAAGTTGTGGCAATATTTTGTGCATTGAACCAGATCTTGTCACCAAGCTTGTAGACTGGGGCTGTTTGGTGGCTTGGCATATAAATGTGCCATATCATCTGCTGCCTTGGAGAGTGCTGAGCGAGTTTCATTTGTGGCTGCTTCCATGTACATTGTGAACTCATCTAGGGCCTCAAGTTGAGTTTCTTGGACTGGCTCCAGTCCAAGTCTGGGATGTTGGCCACTGTCTAGTATGAAAGGTGTTGTCTGAGTTGAAGCATGCACTCAGTTATTATAGGCAAATTCAGCGAGGGGTACCCATTCAAACCAGTCATCTTGGCACTGGTCAACAAAGAGTTGAAGGTATTGCTCAATCTCCTGATTAACCTGTTCTGTCTGACCATCAGTTTGAGGGTGGTAAGCTGTGAAGGCAGCAATCTTGATGCCAAAAAGCTTATTCAGCTCATGCATGAATTGAGAGACAAACTGGGTGCCACAATCACTGATAATCTCTTCAGGGAGTCCATGAAGTTTCCACACATGGTCATGGTACAGCCAATCAACCCCCACAGAATTTATATCAGAGGTGGTGGGGATGACATGTGTGCGTTTTGAAAAGTGATTGACAACAACAAGGAGAGCATTGTACCCATGCTGGTAGGCAGTTCCGCAATCAGGTCCATGGATATAACTTGCCATCTGCAATCTGGGACATGGTTTGGTTGGAGTTTGCCAATGGATGAAGCAGGGAAGGTCTTTGTCCAATTGCACAGGTCACAGGCTTTCACATATTTTGCAATGTAACATCCCATCCCAGGCCACCAGTAGCTTTAAGAGACCAGCTTAGTAGTTCTCTAGTGACCAGGGTAACCAGTGAGAGGCATGTCATGGTGTGCTTGTACTATGTCATGTCACAGTTTTGCATCAAGCAGCACATACACTTTGTTGTGATAGAGGACAAGGCCATCCTGCTCAGACCACTCTTCTCCCCATGAGTTCCCGGTGGAGCCTAGTTCTTTGAGAGCCTTGACAACCCTCTCATCCTGATCTGTACAGTTCCTTACTTGGCTAAGGAAGGCATCACCTTCACCTGGAACCAGCTGCATGCTAGCCTCTGTGGCATTTGCATTGACATCAAGCAGGTCAGGGGTGAGTAGGACTTGATTTTGGTTGTCTTTCTTCCCCCGCTTATGATCCACATGTTGTGAGAGGGTATCTGGCTTGGCTAAGTGACAACCAGGATGATGGATCAGCACAAAGTCAAAGTGAGAGAGGTAGAGTGACCAGTATGCTTGACAGTAGTTCAGGTTTTGTGTGGTGTGGAAGTAGGTGAGGTTCTGATGGTTGTTAAGAATCTCAATCTTGTACTTTGTTCTCTCTAAGACGTGGTGCCATTCCTTGAGTCCCTGAATGACAGAGGATCTCCTTGTCATAGATGGCATAGTTGCATTTTGCATCAGTGAGGCTCTTGGATACAAAACCCACAGGCCTGCATTTGTCATCATCACAAAGTTAGGATAGTACAGCTCCTGTGGCTTAGGTGGATGCATCAGTCTCAAGACAGAAATGTTTGCTCTGATCAGGGAGGACAAGGATTGGTGTCGAGGTGATGAGGTGTTTGAGCTTGTCAAAGGACGCTTGCTTTGGACCACTCTGATCCCAAGACCACTGGGCATCCTGTTTTGTCAACTGGTTAAAAGGTTTTGCAATGTGTGAGAAGTCATCTACAAAGCAGCAGTAGAAGTTAATAAAACTGAGGAATGATTTGACTTTGGTGACATTGCATGGTGCTGGCCAATCTCACACTCCCACAACCTTGACAGGGTCCATAGCAACCTGCCCTTGAGAGAGGATGAGGCTGAGATACTCTATTTCCAATTGCTCAAATAAGCATTTTTCAGGCTTGAGGTACAGATTGTTGGCCTGAAGGATTTCAAGGACACATCATACAATCTTATGATGTTCTTTGAGTGACTCAGTGAAGATGAGAATGTCATCCATGTATACCACTACAACCCCTTCATTGATAAGGCCCTTGAAGATGTCATTCATCATTGTTTGGAAGGTTGCTGGGCTGTTTGTGAGTCCAAAGAACATGACTAGGGGTTCATAGAGGCCCCTATTTGTCCAAAAGGCTGCCTTCCACTTGTCTCCCTCTTTTATGTGTACATTGTTGTACCCCCACCTAATGTCAAGTTTTGTGAAGTACTTGGCCCGCCTAGTAACAATCTTATTCATGATGTCTGGAATGAGGGGTAGAGGATAGGCATTCTTGATCGTTATATCATTGAGCTTGCAATAGTCCTGCACAAATCTGAGACTGCCATCCTTTTTCTTCACAAAGAAGACTGGAGATGCCATAGGCAACTTGGAAGGGTGTTGTTAAGACCGGGTCTTCGTGTGGGACCTCGGGGGGGCTCAGACCGAGCTTAACCGAGGAGTACTAGTAAGGGCTGGGCTTCAGCTTATGTGCTGCGCCATCCACTATTACACGGGCCCTTGATTTCAGATCGAGGTGGGACAAGAGAAGTGGAAGGACTAAGAGACCAAGGAGCGAGAAACTAGTAAATGATTCGAAGGGTATCTAGTTTGATTTCTGACTGAAGAACTAAGTACATACAGAGTGAGACTTATATACGGATAACCAAGGGAACAGGGTCGGACAGAACTGACTAAGGGAATCAAGGAGTTCGGGGACAGAGTATAGGGAACGGGCTCGGGCTCGGGCTCGGACTACTTCGGGACGGGCTCGGATAAGGTCGGGCTTGGGGTATGGGCTTGGAACGGGGTTAGTTGCCAAATATGGTTGCCGGAGATCCGCGAGGGACCGGATCATAACAGGTGTATGTGATAGCTCTTCAGGTTCTCTTCAAGGAAATGATCCAGTTCCCCTTGCTTAACTGGAGACATTGGGTAGACCTTTGTGTAAAAGCGTTGTGCACCTGGTGTAAGCTCAATCATGTGGTCCCAGTACTTCTGAGTGGGCAGTTGGTCAAATGACTCCTTAGAGAACACATCCTTGAACTCCTGGTATAGCTTAGGGATGATATCTTCAAAGGATTTGACCTGTGCTGACTTGCCTGCTTGCTCGGCAAGCTGCTGGGAAACTGTTGTGCTAGCACCAATCATCTCAGATTCTTTGTCCATGAATATGACAAAGGTTCTATCCCCTTCCTCAAGTAGGCCACAGGTATGTTGTGTAGCAGTGTCTCTTGGGTATTCATGCTCCTCTGGAACAGTTTCAATCAGGGGTCCTCTGAAAGTGGGTCTAGCTCCACATGAATCAGGACAGTGTGTCATCTTCACATCCCCTGTGCGCCAGTTAACTTCTGGGTTGTGTTCAACAAGCCATGTCTGACCAAGAATGATGGCAAGTCATCCCAGACTTGTGACAGAGAATGTGGCACATTCTGTATGATCCCCAAAGGTGCAAATAAGGTCAACCTCTTCCTTAATTGACCCCACTTCATTTGGTGTACCATCAATGTTATAGACAGGGATTGCATGAGGCAGAGGACAAGTCTGAAGCCTGTTCTCCCTTACAAACTCAATATCAATGAACATCCCTGTAATGCCACTATCAAGGAGAGAGTCAATTGCAAGTAGGTGACCTGTGTCAACAGAGTGGACCTTGAGAGGCACCTTGGTGCATCGGCGAAAGTCAGCAGTATGGACATAGAGAGGGAGTGGGAGTTTTTCATCAACTGTTGAAGAGATAGGAGAGGTTTTTGGCATGGCTGGGTTGGTTTCAGTTCAATCTGGGGTAGAGGATAAATGTATCATATCACCTGTGGTCCCTATGGTACATGTTTCAAGAAATGAGAACCTGTTTGTCAAGCAGGGCATGTCTTTCACTGCCAACTAGCCTAAAAACCCTTTCCTTCTTCCTGGGCAGAGGTGTCCACCTTCTGCTTGTGCATATCCATTCCCACCACAACAGATTCAGAGACAATTGATGCAATGTCTGCCTCTGTGAGATTTGTGTGGACTCATGGCTTGTGAGGTTCAGGGCAGTCTGGTGAAATGTGCCCAGGTTTCTTACAGTTGTAGCATGTTTGGGTCTCAATGCAACAATGGGATGAGTCAATATCTGTGGGTACTGCATTGGTAGACATTGTTATGACAGTTGGAGTATTTACAGAGGTCATATGCACTTGTGTCAGCAGAGAGCAGCTGGGTGCATGAGGTGTTTGTGCCTTTCTAATCACCAGAAGATGATGGTGGTTATGATCAATTTGACAGGCTGCTTCCTTCCATGCCTTAAGCTTGATGGGAAGTGAGGGCTGGGCATGTATCTCATCAAGAATGACTGCTGGGAGGCCACAGGCATAAGCATCCTCTAACACTTCTTCATTAAAGCCCGTCCTTCCTGCCAAAAGCTCAAATTGAGCCATGTATTTGTTATGAATTCAGGAGGTTATGGTAGTATTCCTACTATTTCTACTACTTTTCTTGATTTATTATGAATATTTCTATCTTTCATTATCCTTCATCACATTTGTGTCACACTCATATCATCAGCTCCTAATCCAATGTTCCATGGGGCTCTGCTCCTGTGTTTGCATATGTATAAATAGCTAGATCAGTAGCTACTTGAATCTCATATGGTTTTAGCCTGTCCCTCATGTCATTGAGGCCAGTTATGGGCTTGAGTTAATGCACATCAAGTTTTCCCATCTTCAAGTCTTATATTCCCTCTTCTTATATTTTATCAGTATTCGTCTGCTGACATTCTAGCAGTCATCTTGAGATCATGTATGTAACTTGGTGCAAGCAGTCCTGGTATGATCTGGGTCCCCAAGGGCTTCCTCAACCTATTTAATGAAGTTGTCAAATGAGGTGGGAGAGGTGCCACTGATTACTGCCTGGGCCTGGTTTTGTGCCCATACTTCAGCAGAGCCTCCAGTTGTGAAGGAGAGAGTATAAAGGATCTTGGTGCAATCATCTGGGAAGGATGTTGGCTGGACAGTGATTGACAACCTGATAGACCTGATAAACCCCTCTGTCTCTGCACAATCTCCCTTAAACTTTTCTGGTTCTGCCACCTTATTTGAGCGAGTAGAGAGAGTGGCATTAGGAGGTGTGATGTGTTAGGCAGCAGTAATTGCAGCAGCCAATACAGTGTGGGCCAAGTTGTTATGGACATTGATGAACTGATTCTGTAGCTCTTGGTTCTGCAGTTAAAGCTATTGTAGTTGCTGTGCTTGACCCAGTAGGAGGCTTTGCAGGAAAGGCCCATGGTCATCTAATCAGTCCCAATAAGTATCTGGGAGTTGGTCTGCCATGTGAAAAGGGTGGAGCTGTTATTGGAAGACTCTGTAGGGTCATCCTATTAAGCTTGATCTTCTGTGAGGGCAACACTGGTGATGAAGCCACAACCTAAAGATACTCAAGGAGATAAGAGCTGATACAGGATAATGACCAACTGTGCAGTGGATATCCTCAGAGATCAAGCTGAGGAGATGCCACCACACCGGCTACAATGTTAGGGGTCGTCCACAAATAAGCTACCTATTTATGAACAATTACTAGGTAGTTAAATAGTTCCAAATGTCCTTAGAAAAGGTTGTATGAATATTTCTTTATTATGTTCACATTGGGTCCACAAAGTACAACAATCCATTGGTCGCTGAGCTAATCTTTCCCACCATCACATGACTATCACATGACCTTGCCAAAGTAATCACAGTCACATGACTATCACATGACCTTGCTAGTCACATGATTGTCACATGACTCTATGATGAAATTAGATAGTCACATGATGATCACATGACCGTGTTGATGGTCACCTGATTATCACATGACCATTTT
>QFFB01002008.1:0-13876 GCA_003316465.1 Ramaria cf. rubripermanens | reverse complement strand
CAATTTATTGGATATGTTTGATGTGTCCCTTGGTTCTAAATCCTGTGTCATTACCATCCTCGTACGACCCTCTATAGTCACAACATTTCTTTTCATTCTATTTTTATCATTCCGGTGGCTCAGGCACCTGTTCGCCATGTAACTGGGCCGATTGATTATTGGTGACGTATATGCGGGGTAATCACGTGCGTTTCCCATCTGTCCGTACTCGTGGTGTCATAGCGCGTCTATGGCTCGCGCGAGTGGGCCGGGTGTGATCTTGTTGCTTCCTCCCTGAATATAACAAGATTTCCCCTTTCTCCTTTTTTTTGAATATTATTTCTAACTTTTTATGATTGAGAGAAAGAAAGAGAAAGAGCAATAAAAGGATAAGAAAAGAAATGACATCACAGTGATTATTACAATATTCTTTTTATCACAACAGTGTTCATTAGCTGAAATTATTAATATTTGCTTTAGATATACTGGGATAATTTAAATATGCCCACACAACTGTAGAGAGATGAGGCTGGTCTCCCAATGTGTACTACTGAAAGCCCTGGTTAGTATCAAGTTCAAATGGTATATTGATACTTCAATTGTAACCTACAGTAATGGAAATATTACAATAAGTTTCTAATAGGCTGATAATTTGTTTATGTTAATTCAAATGTACTCGCTCTGAAAATAAGTATGTGTGCGCGCGCTGACGTTGATAATATTTGTGCAATCGGTGCAACATACGTTCGGAGTAGGATGGATACCCGGTATTCGGGAGAAATAGAAGAAGCCACTGACACCACAAAGGAACACAAGTGCACCGCTGCCATGCCCGCCGGATGCTCAACCCTCAGTTGCATTCAGATCGACTATATTTACGAATCACTATTCGTTTCAAAGCCGCATTGCATTACAATCAATTTCTGAGTCCTTTCCATACCCCAAGGTTATGTAAGGGAAGAGAACATCCGAAGCAAAGGGCGGTTGGTTATTTATTTGAGGGCAGGCACGATACTAGTGCTGTTAGCAGTCCAGCCATCACCTGTTACCGTGTTAAGGTCAGTATATGATAATGTTTAACAGTAGCGGCGTGACATACTTCCGATGTTGAAAACCACCATTTGCGTGGCACTATATTAAACATGGCGGGTTATTAGAACGGAGGAACCGGCGAGGGAAAACGCTCACAAGAGGGGACTGGTGCTCGCTGCGATGTCCTCGACATAGATTACGTCGTATCCCTGAGGTTCGAAATTAGTTAATTAGGGTCCTATGGCTCGGGCATTAATACCCGCCTTGAAGTATGCGTCTATCATAGTACCAAACTATCGGAAGATTACCAGTAAAGTGACGACATTGCTCATGCTATGACATGTACTTACCACACACTGATCTGCATTGACACCGCCGAAAAATAATGTCGTAATGTCATTCTCTTGTAGGTAAAGCCCTAATGGTGTCTGTGCTCCCCACAGACCGCTCAAACGATCTGTGTGCACCGCGTCAGTTCTCCGGTGACAACATGCCTTACGCATGGGACTGACTCTTGTTGAAGTACAAATCCGTGCCTTGCTTCACGCCCTGAACCTGTTGATCATGAAGAGGGCCCCACGGCTGCGCGTTGAACGATCCGCGCATGAGTTTACGGCCCCAGTCTGTGCCATTGATGACCCCCATCTGAGAGCCGAACGTCGCTTTGGACGAAAGATGTCAACTTCATAATTGCATATCATTAGGGACGAGGAGGCCTACTCTCTGGAGTGTTTCCAAAACCACGGAGAAAGGCAGGCGGCATTGTACGGAGATCGAACTCATCAAGACCCCACTTGAGTTTCATAGGCGCGGTCAGGGTGGATCAGGCGTTTTGATATTGGTATAGCTCACATTAGTCCATAGCACTTTCATTCCGTTCGCACGGAATGCATCTATCATGTTAAGGGTTGCTGGCACGACATTCCGACCGATAGGTGACGCCTGTACGGCAGGGTGCAGGAAGAAGTCTGCACACACCACAGTGAGATTGAAAGGTGTACCGACAAACCGCACAGATAGACATACTTTGCATATCGATGATGATAAGCGCTGATCGTTGGGTGTCGATGATAAGAGGGCTGTTCTTGCCATTAACGGGAATGACCTTGGTAGTCTTGGCGCTAGAGCCATAAAGCTGAGAGCGAGTCAAGTCCCAGCCGGTCGGGGTTTGGATCCAGCTTCAAGTCAAAGACGAGCATTTAGCCAAGGGACATGAAACCAGAGCATGGTATACTTACTAGCTGAACGCATTCCCCCAAATTGAGGAATTGGAGGGTGAGCTTATGGATGTCGTAGACTTCTGGGCCAGAACAGTCGCAGCTAACAAGGTAGTGAGATAAGTAAACGACCGCATTCTGAGAGTGCGTGAGAACACTGATGGAAGCCTCTGCTAGACATTCAACTGGAGAAATATTAGTTAGTTTTATAGCTGGATGAGTACTGTGGTACTGCCACGGTGCGTTATCTTTCAGTGATTAGTCGTTAATTGTTACCGTTATTGCCATACACCTAGCACGAGGTAGGATCGCCAGCGCTAGCCCTCCGGTCGACTGGTCCGAAGAAGGCGGAAATATATATAATACTGCAACACCTACCGGACACTTTTCACACAGGTGACAAACAGACCCTAATAGAGCGACGTCCTGAACAGACTGGGGCCAAAGTGCAGCGCCTTGCCGTCCAACATCGTCCAGCCGTGTGCCACTGAGAATTCAGCTGAGGCTCATTAGCTACGAGTTGTTAGGTCTCAAGGAATTAAACGTTGCTTACGCGATTGATGGGTCCAGCCAGGAAGAACCCTGTCCATTGGTAACAGTTGACTGTGAACGTTCGAAGTTCCATGTCGGATGAACTTCAAATACTTACGTTAAGTGACATACAGGCCTGGTGAGGCCTGATAAGCTGATAAGGCCTTTGAGTGTCTTCAGTAACGCTGATAATCCGCTTGACTTCTGCTCACCTCACCGACCTGGGCTACAATCTGTTCACGTTGAATATCGAAATTCGGAATGATATAAGATGGTGATCTGAGCTACATTTTCTGTTAACTAGTTTCCACTGCAGACTTTATGGAAGCCGCTTACCTCTTTAGTATCCTTTTTCTTGTTTCTCTCTCATGTCTCGTTTGTGCGGTCACGCGCAGGACTCAGGAAGCTGGCCGCGCCGAGGGCGGGCCGGGAATTCTTGAGACAGGGATACTGTATAAGTACTAGTACAATTCCTAGGCCTGAATTCTCGGGGTATAGCTGACGACACCGTGCATGTCCTTCCCGGAGAAATTGACCAAGGCTCGATTCAGCTTACGTAATACGCCTGCTCCCATGATCCGCCCCAGACCGCGCGCCGATATTGCAAGGCCATATATATGATTAAAAATGTGCGTCCGTTCGGACCCTTTGGAAAATTTTGTCATATATATATGACCTTGCAATATAGGCGCTTTTTTGCTGATGTTAGAAAATGTCCCCTGAAGATTGGGTTTTGTTGGCCACATTCTCCGGGGGCACCAGTGGATGTGAAGAGTATGGAAAGGCGTATCAACGATCAGCTCGCAAACGGCAACACATATTTCAACGTTCGGTGAGGGAATGTTATGTTCCTTACTCAAGATTTCTTTCCTCACTGATAATTTGCCCAAGCCCAGCCTCAAATACCCAAAATTTCATGACGCCGGCGAGTGTTTTCCTATATCTAAGAAACTCCATTATATTTTATACCTGTCACCACAATGCCGGAAATTACAGACAGGGCCTTGCCGCCTAGATAAATTTGTGAAACAGCTCGATCGTGAAATGAAGACATATGGCAGTGATTTTTCACCTGTCAGAGTGATAGCGAGCCAGGAGTGATGCGTATTGCAAGAATCTATGTGCATAGGTTGAACACATAGATTTCGCCACGGATGATCCGATATGTCAACGGTCCACATAAATTGTCCTACTGTTGCTAAAAAAAGTACTGACTGGATTAATCCTTGACGGAGAAGGCTCTGCACCTCGAAATGCACTGATCAGGGTACAAAAGGGGGGCTAGGTAGTAGAGCAGAATATGAAAAGGCATCGATCTTCGCTAACATCGCATTTGGCTCAGCGATTATCTCGCCATTATTGACCTATGCCTTTCTGCTCTCCCTTTTATCCGCCTCCCTCTTTTTCGCTTCCTCCCTTCTCTTTGCTTCCTCTTTTTTCGCTTCTTTTTTTCTTTCCTTCTCCTTTGCGGTGTCGTCACTCCGTATTATACCATGGTCTGCTGGCCCCCTGGGCTGAAAATCGTCGTTGTCGTCATTATCGTTTTCACTGCAATACCTTTGCAAGCAAATGTTACAAGAGAACATCAGTAGGTAGGTCACTCACGTGATAGATTTGCAGTCCCTTTCCTGCCCTACGAGCTCGATGCTCGACTCGGAGGGAGACGTGTCAGAACCATTCTTGGTATTTCTACGAGTCCGGCGCCATAATCAGTACCGCAGGGCTACTCGAGTAATAACCGCGTAGCACTGACTCCATAGCAATCGATTTGCCTAATTCTTCGAGGCTAGGCCTTGGACTCATGGCCATGGGTGGTTGCTGGTTCATAGTACTAGTAGGTTTGGAAGGTGAGTGCTAGTGGCGATCCTAGCTTCAATTATATACGGCGGTGTCGATGTTTGTCCCAAAATCTAATCACTACATTGGGCGTGATTACAGTAAACACCGTGCCAAAGTTGCTATGCATACTGGCAGTGCCCAGCTGATCACTTATGAGCGCCGCTGGCATTACTCGTAATCAACAGATGGCACCCATGCACCGGAATACTTAATACTGGCACTGCAGCGCTACAGTATTACCTCAGGAGTCAGTGACCAGTCACATTAGTCACATATTACTGTAATTAGCTGGCATAGCGGACCCGTACAAATATACACAGCCATAAGACATCACCGCTTACTTACTAGGTTGCTTACACCACCCTGGCCCTCCACTTTTGGCAATCCCAGGGTATTTTGGGACTCTGGCCAAAACATCATGATCGCCATCGGCATCATTGAGTGTGCCACATGGTATTAGAAAACCTGTGCATCAGGTAGATCCCCACCTTACGTCCGACGGTCTCGAGGCGGTTCTAACTTCTGGTTGTTCTTGAGAAAGTAGTGGGCGGTGGTGTAAGGGTCGTCTGTAACTGTCGGATACTCAACTCGATTCAGCTCAGGTGCCGAACAGATGACCGGTTAGGTGGCACAGAGTCACACTTTGGTCACACTGACCCACGGGGGTAAGATCAGGATTTGGCCTTCTTTATAGATGCCAGCACTGCCGACGCCCGACAGGTTGCACCTCCACCTCCAACTACAACACCGTCCGACTTTTACATGGCTGTAAGTTTCACAAACATAGCTAGTAGCAGTTAGAGCACAGTGTTCGAGGTGGTAATTCAATCAAGCAGTTTCTAGGTCTCTTAGTATACAGACACGCGAAGGCTGTACTCACTGCGCCACAGTGATGCTAGTGCCAGGAACAGCGCACAGAAGGTTTGAACTTACCCTGCAGAACTCCAGGTGCGTATCTACAATCAGTACAAAGTCTGTGGGACAAGCTTCGTATGCATGTTTACGGGCTAGCGCACGAGTCGATCTCAATTGCGCTATATTAACTTCTCCATGCTGCCCACGGGTCGTACCAATGTACGCGCGGAAGGACAACGATGCAACTTCCAGCTGGACCTTAGTAAACAGTATGTGGGAAAGGAAACATAAATTCGAAACGGCATGGCACAGGCGCAGCATAGGAGCGGCCTCAACTCCCGCCACATCAGCGATTCCAATCCATCCATCGAAAAGTTCCAACCGTCTCGCTGATGTTATGGAGGAATGATTGTCGTCACGACAACGGAACAGAGCAATACACAGCTCCTGTTCCTTATAACGCCACCCTCGCCATAGCCNNNNCCCCCCCCCCCCCCCCCCTTGCACTAAGAAACGTCACTCTGCTCTCTTTTCCCTAAGCGCACTCTTCCTTACCTTACAGGTCTAGGGGTCCCGCCTACGGCGTTTGTCTTTTATTGCCTTGCCTTGCCTTCACATTGCTCCTTCTCCTTTGGCCGCTCTCATTTCCATTCTCACTCGACACTTCTCAGATACGTCGTCTTCCGAGCGCGTTAGCAGCATTTTAAGAAAGTCATGGCCCAGCCGCCAGAGACACACTTCAGGCATGACAGGGAGGACTTGAGTGTAGCCAAAGGACGTCGACGCGCGTTATTAATTACCATTGATTACCTCGGCACAGAGTTTTCGATTCCGTCCCACACACATCTCTCTGGAATCAAAAATTTGACCAGTAAATTCAGTCACTCCCCTATGTGGCTGTATGCTCATTGGCTGGGACAGTGTCATACGGATATATGGAAGAGAATATACATGTGCTTTCGGACGACGGGATCCACACAACGCCCACTCGCGCTAACATAGTGCGTGTGTTTATCCTTTCTAATTCGTCTCTTTGATCTATTCTCAGCTCGAAGCGTTAAATAACTTAGTAAAGGATGCTAAACCCGGAGATCGGTTTTTCTTTTACTGTAAGTCCGGTGAATCATCGTTTTGCTTCATTCACCATCTCCCCATCACAAGATTGTGGACATGGTGCGCAGATCACTAACATGGACGGACGTGAGACGGACGGCAAGGATGAATGTTTGTCTGTGGTATCTTCCTTTGATCGATTAACATTATTTTCCAGTAATCCTCCCATTGGACTACAATGATACGTACCGGTACGGTGCGCGCAAGGATTCTTACAGCGTGGAACGTTATCGGAACCATATCCTTGACGATGTGAGTCATTCGGTGCTGCAATAGATTCCATCCTGACTCAGTGACTGCGCACAGATACTTAACGATATTTTGGTGAAGAAATTACCAGTCGACTCACAGCTCGTGGTAAGGGTGGTTTTACATTAACTTCTTTACATGCTAATGCTGCGTTAGGCTTTGTTTGACTGCTGCAATGCTGGCACAATGATGGACCTAGAGTATTATCTGGAGGATGAACCACGATACACTCAAGGGCCACTTTTCGAAGCGCCCATCTTTGAGGATATCGATGTGCGAGAGAATGCGAAGCAGAAGTTTACGGACAGTATTTTCGGCTCTACCACCAGATTTTTCGAAAGTGGAGGACAACTAAGTATGCTGGCGTGGTCCTTGTTTGATCGATATTTTGTTTACCGAATAATCCACAGATTTATCCCATGCCCAGACCGGGAGGCGGTTAACGAAAGGGGAGCCTGCGTTTAGACGTGAATCGTTCGACCCAATGACCGATGCATCACCAAAAGCTCATGTTGTATGTGACTGTCCGCCTTGCAGGCATTGATCATTACAACAAGCTACAGGTCTCTTGGTCCTCAAGCCTGGACGGACAGCAGTCCTGGCAACACCCCAAGACTGGAGGGGTGATGTCGCAGGCAAGTATCTGCACCTTATCGAACGAGATATAACTCTCTGATGCACCACAACAGGCATTCATAGAGAGTCTCGGTGTGTCTGCTTGATGGCGAGAAGAAGGACGACCGTTCTAACTTCTATTGCAGAGGATAAGCAGCCGACCTATGAAGAGCTGTTCCTCAAACTATCGTGCGTCCCTCTGTGCGCGCACCCACCGTCTATAGCGACACTCACCGCTAACACAGAGAGAGGCTCAAAAGTGCATCCCAGCAGATAACGAACGATACGGGTCAGCGTATCCAGCAGAAACCTATGGTAAGATTACAATTGAAATAATGACTCGCTGGTTGACTGACTATCCAATGCATTTATCAGATTGGATTCCACACTCCACCAGTGAGTCTGCACAGCCATGACATATTATGCAGTGCTGAGACACCTTACAGGATATGCAGAACGTTTTTTCGTTATGAGCCGCCTGGTGCACCTCGACGAATTCATCATCGCCATGAACTTTATATCCTACGTTTCTCACTGTCTTATTTCATACAAATTATGTTACACTTTCTTAGGGTTGTTACAAGAGACGTTGAGCACAGCAATTGCAGTGAAATGCAAGGAATATTTTACCCTAGTTATACTAGTCTTCAGTAACATTACTGAATTTTGTCTTTGTCTCCTTTTGCAAGTTGGAAATGATTCACAGTTCAAGGACCATAATTAGGATGAGTGAGACATGCAGAAGAAAAAGGCAAGTATGGACATCAAGCTCAGCTTTGTGCTTATGTCAGCTTAAATTGGAACTACTTCTCAATTCACATAGCTGTGTAAGCTGAGTATCCTTACTCACACAGACCGGTCATATGTCTGCTGTATTTGCTGACATTACATATGATTACACTCAAGGAAGCTATCAGATCCCATTCCATGGTGGATATCCCAGTCTCCATATCCAGCCATCATGACCTTCCTAACCTGAACTCCAAGTCTGACCTTGTTCCGAGTTGCCACCTGAGCTATTCTGAGCCCAAACCTCGCCCTTGTTACTTCATTTATCCTCCCCAAGCTTTTCATGTTATTAGCTCTAGTTACTTAGTTTATGTTTAACCCTGACTCTTATTATTCTGTATAGAAGCCTCATTTGTCTGTACCTCACTCCAAATTTAAGGGCCTGTGCAATAGTAGATGGCGCAGCACATAAGCTGAAGCCAAGCCCATACTCTTACTATACCTTGGTCCAAGCTCATTCCAAGCTTGCCTAACTGGTGTTCCCTACTTACCCCTGTTAAGATTTCATTCTTAACAGAATCTTCAGCACTGTCTGCAGTATATGTCTCCAAATTGGACTCACATGGCCATCTTTGAATGAACCTGAATCATAGCAGCAGGGTTATGGGAGCTGGTTAGGGCTTGGCACCATACCATATATAGGTATTGCTGTATGTCTTATGGCCCCTTTATGGTGTCACACATACCATATCCATTCCATATCCATTCCATATCCTGGATCACTAGGATGCTTAACAGTACATGTACAGCCATCATACAGCCATATACAGCCATATTACAGGCACATGGGAGGTTGGGGGCAGTTAGGATTGTTAAACATAACAGTAACTATGTGTCAAGATGTTGAATTTTGGAGTAAAGATATAATGTCAGTGTAATTCCAACATGGGCCTACAGTCGTAGTGAATAACCCAAGAGTAGTATGTGATGAATCACGCACATCCTTGAGGAAAGGTCACCCCAGTTCAGGTGTTCCTTTCACTTATCCAAACACTCCTGTGAAGTGCTGCAAATAGCGGTCTTGGCGATGCCCCTAAAGGGGCATAGTGAATAAGATCAAAGGTTTGAGCTCACCAATAGACACAACAACCAATGAGGCAGTGGAACATTGCACTAAGGTTTTTTCTACTAGCGAGGAGTCAAATAATAAGGTAGACATATGATAATTGAACTAGGGAATTTATACAGGTGGAATTGAAGTACTTATAGTAAAAAGTGAATGCAGGGGGGGACGGATAGAGAGAGGCTAGAACACTGTGGATCAGTAGCATGTGCTAGGACATGGAGTAAGGGTTGAACTACACCATCATGGAGCAAGGTGGCTAATGGGACCTATGAGTGAAACCTGTCAGCTAGACTGGGCTTCTACTTGTACTTGGTGATCCTGCACACTGCAAGGGAGATGCAAATGATGCAAAATGAAGGTGAAGTATTGTGGCACAATGGCAAAGATCATGTTTGGTGACCAGCGAATAGGAGTGAGATCGACTGTGGAGGTCTTGCTAACATCAGTGTGATGGAAGGACGCTGGGGGGATCAACGTAATTCGCTGAACTTGTGATGTGGAAAACAGCAATCATAACACTATGTAGTCATCTAAGGACATATTCTCTACATCCTTATTCACTAGTAGTGTGTGCCAATTCCAGCTTCTGCTTGACAATCATGAGAGTGTGGATTGTGTCCAGCTTTAAACTTGCCCATTGCAGTGAGTTTATATCCCAACCACCTAATAAAATATGCTCCACAGCATCAGCAGAACTTGCACATGGTTCTCCAAACATACTAAGAAACAGGATGATAGAGATGCCATACCTAGTATTGTCATCATATCATGCATGAAGCAATCAAAGTTGGGAACTGTGCACTGCAGGCACTCCATCATTGCACTGGGTCACACTTTTCCCATATCTTAGCAGGGAGTCTAAAGAATCCATTAAGTTCACTGTGATGTGGTATTACTGGTGCATGATATTTATATCTTTCTGTGAATTTAATCTTCTCCAGGGATTCTAGACCACTGGTTGGCAGAGCTTAAGCACTTGGAGTGCTATGGGTAGGTGGAAGTGAGCTGCTTCAAAAACACATAAGGCATGTGCAAAGATTGGTCATTGCTCCCAGAGAATGAATTCAACCTATATACTGTGTAAATATGGCTGTATGATGTACAGCTGGTGATGGCAGCCATGACAACTGTCACCATCAGACAGTCAGACCTGCTTCAACAGGCTTTGGTGTGGGTATGTGCCTGTAATACAGGTGGCATATGAACAGCATGTATGGTAAAGATTCACTAACAGGAATAATACCTATTAGCCCACACACAACAGTTCTTCTACTTGGATGGTCTATAATGTAGCAGTTTGTGGCAAAGAGACTAGTACTGTGGGTTGACTGTGAGAGGGAACAACTTGTACAACTTGGCTTCTTGACTTCTTGATAAGAACACATGTGACTGTAATGTGTGAAGGCTGTGTCCTATGATGAGGCTCTGACCTGGTGTCTTAAACTTGGGACTTGACTTGGATGTAGACTTAAGAGAGACTTGAGAACTAAACTTGACTTGAATTTGTACAGAAAGACTGAGCCCTTATATACATATCCCCAAGCTATGATGATGTGATATGATATGATGGATTGAGTATGATGAAAAGCAAGCAGTCTGACTAATGGTGAGAATGCAAAACACAAAAAGGGAAACAAAGGAGGAAGTTACACTAGTGAAAGTAAGTGAGAATGTGTTGAATAGGTGTAAGGTATGGAGAATTTGTAATAGAAGTTCCAAAAATAGAACATCAATGTGAAACAATGAGACAAAACTAACTAAAACAGAACAGGGGTAAGTCATTCAGGGGCAAAGTGAGTCATAAAATGAATAATAGGAATGTCTACCAATCATGGTCAAATGCCTTGTCCCTATCTTCTCCTCTGTGAATCAGAAGGTGAGTTGGTCTGATTGAGTTATGAAGAAGGATGATGAATCAACAACAAAAGCAACAAAAATAGCTCATAAATTTTTCCTTGATCTACTCCTATGATAGAATGGGATAGTTGTATATGGTCTGTCAAGACCAAGGCCTTGGTACAGGACTTTGGGGCAAGGATTGTAAAGGTAAGGGCTTGGCTTCAGGTTATGTGCTGCACCATCCACTAGAGAGCAGTATGATAATGCAGAAATTATTGAATCTTTAAAAGGTGAAATGAGTAATAAAAGAACTAAATTTAATTGGGATCATTTAGATAATTTAAATTAGATAAATACACTATCAGATAAGGAGTGCCGTTTAACTGGCTCTTGCTATATTTAGATGCAAATTTTTAGGTGAGAGTCAATTAAATTAATCAGATATGCGGTGCCAAGCGCGTCAGGACGGAGTCAGCGGTAGCCAGAAAAAAAATTAGAAAATGGATAAGTCTTATTTTAATTTTTTTCTTGTAGAATCTAAATGTAAATATTCATAAACTAATTTTCTTAGATCATTTAAAGATTTAGATTTTATATAAATTCTAAATTTATTTGAATTTCGTTTCAGTGTGTGCCATAGATTTCTGAGCAGGATTTGGACAAGAGCTACTAAGGGGTTCAAGGGGATATCTAAGTTAATTTCTGACTGAAGAGTGAGGTACATACAATGGGACTTATATACAAATAACAAAGGATAGGGTTGGATATAGCTATGTAAGGGATTGGACAAGGTTCAGGGAAGGATAAGAATGGAGTTCAGGGAAGATGGACATAGTGAATGAAGGTTGGGCTCAGATAAGGTCAGACTCAGGGTTAGGGCTTAGAATGGGGTTGATTGCCAGATAAGGATACTGGAGATCTGCCAGGGACCAGATTATAACATGGTCTCTGTATGGGAACAACTGCTCAACTAGTCTAGAGTCTGTAGATCTGAAGCCTGAGGGTTGCTGTTAGATCCCTGAGATCTACCACCAAGGCTCCGAACCTTCAGACCTCCAAACTCTGAAGTAACTATTATATTCCATTTTAGTTCTTGTTATATGCCTCTTAAAGTATAATCCCCATTCTCAGGATCCTGACTCACACCCTTGATTCATTTCATCTAAATTAGGTTAAGTAACTTAATCATGTGAGTCATTCAGTGGAGTGGTGCCTGCAGTGACTCATTGGTCTGACTCACTGCCCTGACTCACATGATTCTCCTGCAATGTGCTTGGTCCTGAACTCTTTCCTGACTCACTTCCCTTATTTCCATGTCTCACTCCCCTATTTTGTTGTGACTCATTCTTCAGCTATTTATAGATAGAAGACCTGTACTTTATGATATAAAAGGAGGCCATACTGCCCACCTTAAGGACAACCAATTCAATCAGTTTCTATCCTACATGACTCATGTGACTTGCACATCTTACTAAGCTGCTAACCCTAGCTAGGCTTCTTACACTTACTTAGTGTATTAACTCTCAGTTAAGTAGTTGCTTTACTGCTTAGCCACTTGGACTAATCCTCCAGGTGAAATTCTACAGAGTGAGTCTGACAATTGATAGTCTTGCCAGTTGCACTCCAATATCTAAGAGTTATTGATCAGTTGATTTTCCTGTTCAGTATCTTTCACAAGTCAAGTCAAGTTGCTTTTAAAAGCTACTTCACACACTTATCTTATGTCTCTTGTTATTGTTGTGCACTGACAGATTATCTGGTCAGTCTATTTATAAACTCACCTGCTAGGTGTATTCCTCTTTCTTTGGAATATGCTTAAACCCTGAAAGTATCCTTGAACCTACAGTCTAATATTTTATTATGCATTGCTGCTAAGAAATGTATTGCCTTCCATCTGTGATAATTTGGACTAGTTATTGCATGGGTTGCAACCAAGGTACAAATATTATATTATTTCCAGAGTTGTGCTGCAGCAGTGCTAGTATTCTATAAGTCTCATAAATGACATGTTCTGATAGACTGAAGTGTTAGCAATAATACCAAAGTCTTTAAGGGTTCTAAACAGTCAGGGAACTCTGTGATGAAGACTGAGACAGATCAATGTGAGAGGATTTGTTAGGTATAGAGCTTGGAATTCTGCCTCATGCTCCTCTTTTCCTATATCATTGTAAGTAACCTTGTCCATATATCCAGCTGCATCACTTCTTGGAAAAACATGGAATCTCTGATGCCATATGGTTTTTGAGAATAGGGATGGGATTTTTTCATTGATGGCCATGCTGCTTTATGTAGCTCAGCATGTCTTTGGGTATTTTCAGGATTGGGTGACCATCATGACAATGTAAGAGATGTCAGAGACTCGATGGTTGGGAGGGGAATAGAATTTGAAGTCATGTTGATAGATGGCATGGTGATAATCATGAACTGATAAAATCAATGGGATGAAGCTGTGCTGTTTGGTTGAGCTGAACTGAGATGATGGTGAAGGCTGAGGGGATATATGTAAATGTGTGTGGAGCTTTTAGTTTTGAAGACACATGCAGAATTCAAAGCTTTGGATGTGTCATTCAAAATTTCCTTCAATGGGTACAGTGCTGAGCCTTAGAGTTGGTTTATATAATAATTATGATGTGCCTGCACCTAAGTGAAAAAAAAACAAAACACTGCTGGCTAGTGTTACTGCTGGCTTGGCTTGGCTTCAGCTAAGCTGCCTGTCAAGCTGCATATTAGCTCAGTCACACTGACTCCCAGA